>JAQQSW010000289.1:31699-47410 GCA_028646575.1 Pseudocheirus occidentalis
TCTTCTCTTCTGTTCCCCCAACGTTTTCATAAAGCCGAGCCCCCCCCACCCCCCACCCCAAATGGCTTTCCTTAGTGCCTGGGAGAACGTCTGTAATGGTGGGTGGAAGTTCCTGGTAGTATCAATATCTTTGTTTATGCCTGGTGGGTTTGTAGGTGGGATCATTGGGTATGTGTTTTCCAGGGTGAACTTGTGTGTGCCTGCCGCTCCTGCTTGGGGCTTCCTGTCTGCCCAGGCCTTTGTCTGGAAGTCTGGGGCCTGGGGGTCGTCAGATGGGGTGGGTTTGGTGGAAACCAGCAGGGAGAAGCCTTTGGGGGCACTCTCTACCTCCACTCCTCTGGTGGACATTTCTGCCCTTTGTTCTTCCCTTTCTTCTTCCCTTCCTCCAATCCTTGTCTTGGATTTGAGGCTGGGAAGAGTGGAGGCAGTCTAGGAAGTCTTCCCCTCCTCTTCTCCCTTTCATCTCTGTCTTTTAACATCATTTAAATTAGTCGCACCTTTATTTTTTGTTCCAGTGTCATCAGACCCATGGAAAAGGGGCATTTCTACGTACCTTGCTGTTGAAGAGAAAGACCAGCCTGTCCCTGAACCTGGGGATCTATGTGATTTACAGACTGAAAAAAGAGACTTGTGTTAATGTACATTTCTCTCATTGTGAGGGATTTGGAACATTTTCTCATAGGGCTGTGAATAGGCTGGATTTCTTCCTTTGAAATCTTCCTGTTCATATCCTTTCACCTACTGGAGAATGTCCCTTAATCTTGGAAGTTCGAAGCAGTTTCTTAGATATTTTGCATATGCAACCAAACCTGGAGAGCTTTATTGCAGAGATGCTTTTACTCACTTAACTGTTGCCCTTCTTATTTTAATTGCATTCCGTCTGTTTCAACTTTATAGAAGCAGAGTCACCCATTTTACTTTCTGTGATTCTCTCTGTTGTTTGTTCTCTCCTAACCTCTTGTCCTATCCATCTATGAAAAGCAATTTCCTCCTTGTTCCTCTAAGTTACTGTTGGTTCCCTTTTCACACCGAATTCACATATCTATTTGTGATTTAATTTTGTTGGTGGGGAGAAGTGTTGATGACATATCACATTTCTGGCAAACCCCATTTCCCTTATTCAGTCGGTTTTGTAAAATGAAATAGTGTGTCCTCACCACCACCTACCTTCCCCAAGTGCTGTCTCTGGATTTATTCAACAATATTTTATTTGTTTCCTTATTTATGTATATTGCATACCTAAACTTTTGCATTGTTCTCTCTTTCAGTTTTTAACAAGTTTAAAATGTTTTCTGAACATCTAGACATTCTGCATGGCCTGAAGTCAGGAAAACTCATCTTCTTGAGTTGAAATCTGGCCTCATTCACTTAAGTAGCTGCGTGGCCTTCAGCATGTCCCTTAACTGTGTTTCCCTCAGTTCCTCATCTGACAAATGAGCTGCAGAAGGAAATGGCAAACTACTCCAGTATCTTTGGCGAGAAAACCTCCGATGGGGTAAGGAAACGTCAGACATGAGGAAAGAACAATAATTGTTTTCCCAATCACAGATCTGTAATATAGTTTGGATCTATCTGCTCCTGGTAATCTCTAATTCCAAACCCCTTTCATTCTTTCTCTTTCCCCCCAATATTTCCCTGGTGATACGTGTCCTCTTTTTAAACATTTTATGGATGATTTCTGTTTCTTTCATCACCAGAGTATCCATGTATCCCTCACTCTCCCGATCTTTGAGAGTCGAGCCATGTAACAAATCATATTTCAAGTTTAGGGAGGAAAAGAAAAGCCAGCACAGCTGACTGATGCGTTCAGGAAAAGGTGTGCAGACCCTTGTGGACCTCTCACCTCCTGGATGAGGTAGGATGATGGGGTCTTCTCAGGTTTCCTTTTCAGGCCCACTTGATCTTCACCAGTTTATTACAGGTACTTTTAACCTTGTCTGTCATTCTTTCCATTTAAATTGTTGTAGTTACCATGTACTTATGCTATTTTTTGCCTCTATTTGATTCACTTTGAATCATTTCAGAAAGATCTTTCCACACTTCTCTGTATTCATTCACATCATTTCTTACCCCATGGTAGCCACATTCCATGCCTTTCATGGTCTGTGTTTTGTCTGTTTCCCCAGTTGATGAGCATCTACTTTGTTTCCAAATGATAGTTGTCACAAAAAGTGCTGCTGTAAGTATTTGAGATGTATGGGAACTTTTTTTTTTCTTAATGGATTCACTGGGGTGTAATGGAGTCTTTATTTTAAAGGCTTTAGACATTTTTCTTACCTTCTTTGCATTATTCCAAAGTATATTCTAGAATGGATGGATCAAATCACAGCTCCACCAACAATATATTAGTTGGTGTATATCCGTGTGCTGTTGTTTGATTTCAGAACCATATTTGTGCCATGAAAGGAATTTGATAGGACTCCTTCTTACTTACTGTTTTAAATAGTTTATATATTATTGGATGAAATGTTCTTTTAATGTTTAGTAGAATTCCCTTTGAAATCCACCTGTTTCTGAAAAGTTTTCCCTGAACTCATTCAGGCCTTCTTCAATTTATTTAAGACAGGCTTACTTATGTATTCTATTTCCTCTTCTGTTAACATGGGCTATTTATTTTTCCATAAATATTCATCTATTTCAAATATTGTCAGTTTTCCTGGGATATGATTGAGTAAAATAACAGGGAAGCGTTGCTTTGGGGGGCTGTATAAAGCAGTAACTAATTGCCTTTATGGGGTATTGGACCGAGTTCCATTTATATTGCAAGTAGATTTAACATCTGTATTCTGTTTGTCAAGATTATAAGGGTTATGCTTGCAATTAATATCATTGGAAAGTGATCACAGAAAGACGGCAATAATTTGCCAGGATGTGCAGGGACATTAGCATCTTTCAATTGTTTTGGAATGCCCATTCAAACAAAAGACTTTAACATATGATTAATTACATTTTATACTGCTTTCCCTGTGTAAAGGGAAGCTAGGGGAATCCCATACATAACACACTGAAGGCAGATATAATAATCTGTCTAGCTTGTTCCATGGGATTGTTTACATAGAGTATGTGCCTTTTTAGGAAAATAAGAGTGAGATAATGCAGCTCTATGAATATTTTAGAAAAAAAAGGGTTAGAAAAGGTTGAACTTTTTGATTAATACTCGGATTATTTTGATAAAGAGGTCGAGGAACAGGTTGTGACCTCTATCGTATGAGAGTTTGTAATGTTAGAAAAAAGTTAAAAGGATCTTATACTGTGTGTGTTTAGCAGTTTCTTATAAGTCAAATCATTTGGGTAACTATTGAACTCAGCAGCAGAATTCTTCTACTTGCAATAATGTTGTTACTCATGAATAGGAGGAATCCCTTAATAACATCTGATCCTCCTAAAAGATCTAGAATCATAGTAGAAACTTCTGAGAAAGTAACAAGTTCAGACAATCCAGCATGTTAAATGTAAATGATTTTTCTTGAGCAGGTAAAAACCTAAATTTGTGGAAGCTCCAAGCATCTCCTGGCTTCCTACTTTAAGTCTCTCTTACTAAGACCAGGACCTTACAGGTCTCAATTACTTTTCACAATATGACCTAGTTATTGGAAAAGTAAAATTTGAGCGGTTACACTTATTGTGTTGAGAACTGTTTTGTAAAAGATCTTAGCAGGATCATCCAAGGAGTCTCTACGTGTAACTCGGAAGCAGAAAAACAATTCTACTGAAGAGTTACTGCTGAGGACAAGACATTTTCCACAAGAAGAGATGTTCTGGAGGCAACTACATGGGACGTCTGGATTCCAAGATGAAATTTGTCAGTTAAATGAATGTTGGGGGTGGACTGATAATCATCATTGTATATACCTCCCCTTAAAAAAATCAAATTGTTCTGATCCCATTTTGTAATTGATTCTATTCTCTGTCACCCCTGAATATGTTTTAAAACTGCCCAAGCCATATTTATTTGTCCCTGAACCTATTTTAGAAACTGAACCAGCCTGTACTAAGTTCAAAAATTCAGCTCCATCATGAATCCCGAAGTGTCATTGATTCTTCCTTCGCCTCCACAAGGTTGGGATGGAAGAAAATTGCAGGAAGTATGATAATTTCCTCATTGGTCATGTTGTTTTCCTTCCTGTGCTTATAGTGCTTGGGTGGTTTATGCTTACGAATGGTACGATTCTGACTGTAACCAAAATGGCCCTAAGCACCCTAGTATAGAGCTGCCCCAGGGACCTTTCAGAAGATATTTGGAAAGAATATATGAACAGCTTTTCAGTGGTGGATTGTGTGGTTCTGATTGGGGAAAACCATAGAATAGAGTACAAAGGAAGAGCCATAAAAACTTGAACTCTGTGAAAGGTGGAAGCCCATACTTGGTAACCAGTTAGAAATGATAACTTAGAGCTGTAACTTAAAATGCTATGACTAATGAAAACTGTGCTGAAAATATCATTGCCCATGTGTGACCAGTACATGATCAGTGCACAAACTTATGTTTGGGCATAATAACATTGGTTTAAAATCCAAGGCCATTAGTAAGCAGAAATCCAAAAATATCCGCCAATCAGAAGTGATGCTTTCTCTAGTTCCTCCTTCCTTTGTTTCCTATAAACATTATGGGCATTTTTGGAGTCTTTTGTGGGAATCCACTGAAATGTCTGACTGACACCCCAAACTGAAGATTGGCCTGTTTTGTAAGTATTCATAATGATTGATTAAACTACTACCTATAATCAGTGTGGAGATCATTGGTCTGTTTCTTTGGTATCAGACAGAACAGCCCACCCTTACAGTGGAGGTACAGAGTTCTCCAGACAAGGGAGTTCCCAACCTTACAGTTATGAATGTGCAGTCCATGTAAAACATTTCTGTATTCCCCGGCCTCAGTTTGACTGAGGCAACGTCTTTTCATTGATTAAGGCTAGGTAAGAAATGAGATAGAGAATGTCTTCTATTACCTAATCAAAAGAAAAAAATCAGTGTGGGAGGAGAAGTCCCTCAGTGTTTCTGGACAAAACAGAAACAATTGCTATTTACATTCACTCCAAGCCAATAGGGGCCCAAACATTGACCAAGCTGGGCTTCATCTGGGAACTATTGTTGGCCAATCAATGCCAAGGTCTCCCTCTCCCTACATCCAGAGTCATCTCTTGTCATCCTGATATATGTCTTGCCTCTGGAGGAGGTGAGGCTGGTGACTTTGCACAACCCTCCCAGCCCTTCCCCCCTTAAATCCCATTCCCTTGCATGTTACGGCATTACTTCCCTGTTATCACGGTCCCCTTTGAGAAAAAATTACAAATAACAATAAGAAACAATTTCCACATTAGTCATTTTGTGGGAGAAAATTTGAACCCCCACCCAAAAGAAAATGAAATATCGTAGAAGTAGAGGAGGCAGGAGGGATCAGAAATGACAGAAGCATCATACATGAAAAAAAAAAAAGATCTGGAGTAGAACAGGTGTGGAAATGTATATGTCTATATATGTGCATACATGTGTATAGGTGTATGTATATAGCTATAGCTATGGAGAAACATATCTATTGTACCCTTCTGGGGGGACTTTTGTAAGGGGTGGCGATGGACGAAAAGGACAAAGTAAAAAAGTGTACAGTAGAAAAAAAAAGAAAACTCACAAAGAAGTTAGAAAAGAGGGACAATTCTCAACACAATATTTATCATATAGGCTTTCTTGAAATGAAAATCTATCATTACCTATCTTAAATCCTCTCTTATGTTCTGTGATGCACACAACATGCTATATAAGTCCATCAAATGTCATAAATGGATTTATCAGTTAATGTGGTCTTAGATAGGCTGGGCAGAAAATCTTAGATCAATAGCTGGAATAAAACCTCAGAGGCTAGTTAGTACACACCCTTAATTCTACAGATATGGCAACAGAAGCCAGATAGTGCCAGGCCATAGAGGTACAAAACCATCAGAGTGAGCATATCACCCTACCTCCAGATTGGACAGTGTTCCTTCCCGTGTATAATTCTGCCTCCCCGGGAGGCTGTTGAACCCATCCTAGGAAATCTAGGGGGCATAAGGTTTTGGCTTCTCCCTTGACACTCCAGGGAAAGGTTAATCCAGAGTTGGTGAACTTGTAGCCTTGAGGCCACATGTGGCTGCTCCCCTAGGTTCTTGGGTATGGCCTTCTGACTGAGTCCAACTTTTACAGAACAAATCCTTTTTTTAAAAAATGTTGAAACAATAGTTTTTTCTCTTTTTTTAGTATTCTTAAGAATTTCTTAAAGTTAATTAATTTTTGATTTTCAATATTTCCTTCCATAAATTTTAAATTAAAACCTTCCTTCATCTCCCTGTCACGATATGGGTATACAATCTGATATAGTCTCTACATGTACATTCCTATTAAGCATATTTTCCACATTAGTCATGGTGAATAGAAGAATCAGAATGAATGGGAGGAAACAAGACTGAAAAAAAAAACAAAAAAGATAATGGTCTACTTCAATCAGCATTATTTCTTTTTCTCGATGTGGATGGCATTTTCCATCATGGCTTTTGGAACTGTTTTAGATCCTTGCAGTGTTGAGAAGAGCTAAGTCTATCAAAGTCCATCATTGCATACTGTGGCTGCTACTGTGTACTATGTTCTGGTACTTCTCAGTTCACTTAGCATCAGTTCATATAAGTGTTTTCAGGTTTTTCTGAAGTCTGCCTGTTCATCATTTCTTATACTACTATAGCATTCCATTACAGTCATATGCCACAACTTGTTCAGCCATTCCCCAATTGATGGACATCCCCTAACTTTCCAGTTCTTTGCCACCACAAAAAGACGTGGTTATAAATATTTTTGTACATGTTGGTCCTTTCCGCATTTTTATGATCTCTTTAGGATATAGCACTTGAAGTGGTATTGCTGGGTCAAAGGGCATGCACATTTTCTATAGCCCTTTCGACAGAGTTCCAAATTGCTCTCTAGAACGGTTGATTCAGTTCACAACTCCAGCAACAGTGAATAAGTAGAACTATTCTTTTTTATAAGAGGATTTGTTCTTTGAAGTTTGGATTCTGTCAAAGAGTGACCCTAGTCCCTAGGAGGCTTTCTCTCAAACCAGAGGAGCAGCATCTCTTGAGAGGGACACCTGTCAATGGTGGTATTGCTAATGGTGGTGGTCCTAGCAGCTTTACAATCCTAGGGATCAGGTTGCTTTTTTATTACCATTCAGAGCCAATTAGAATACACAGTCAGTCAGCAGCATTACGCAGCCACATAGGATAGAGAAGCAAAGCTTGTCACAGGAGAGGGAGAAAGAAAGACAGAAGGAATCTTTCAAGGGAAAAAAGGGATGTATCTGGAATACAATTGGCAGAACTTTTTACAGGACAAGAATCCCCCTCTTTAAGAGTAAGAGACAACAGGAATATAAATACTTTTATAATTGGCAAAGAATTCTATTTAAATAAAAAGACAGGATTTCTTGTCCAATATCTGTTACAATCTGAAACCATCAACTTCACTGTTCTTGCATAGGATGATTTATTTCTCTTTCAATAAGGGTTGAGGATCTTCTAATATTAGGCCACCAGATGTTTGGGGATAGGCCCATTATTATGCTTTTTAAAAAATATGGTTCCTACAATCTCAGTACAAGACTTTTAGCTTGTGTGTAAGTAATTGTGCTAAAATATGGCAAATACAGAGCAGCCATGTTTTTGTCTGAAGGAAAGTACACAGAGGACTAAGGATGATACACAGTACTGAGCATGCAGCAGGCTCTTAATAAATGCTTGTATGACTGACTGAGCATATAAAACAACTCTTTTTACTTCTGCGCTGGTTTCTACCTGTCCAAAGACTATACTAGCCTGGAGGTCTCCCGCCTATCAATGAGAAATCATTTGGTGAATAGGAATCTGGTCCTCTCTCTTTGGTCATTTTGCTTTTTCAGCACCATGTACTACTGCCTTAGTGATGAGAGATGGTCCTTCCCACACCCCAATAATTCTCATACTACATGCTTCACAGGACTGTAGTGAGAATAGTGCTTTGTAAAGGAGAAAACCTTGATAGAGGATATCTATTACCAATCTTATTCTCCTTAGGCTTTTATATTAACATGCTCACTGTTGGAACCAGATGAATGATAGGACTCTGGGCCCATAAAGACATTAAGATATACTTACATTCTACCGAGTCAGAAGATCTAATACAGATATGGGAATAAAAAGGAATATACCTTCTTTTCAGCAGTACGTGGCACATAAACAAAAGGAGATCATGTACTAGAACATAAAAACCTCACAATTAAGTGCAGAAAAAAAGAAATATTAAATGCATCATTCTCAGATCATGATGCAACAAAAATTATATGCAATATAGTGCCACGGAAAAGGTAGGGAAACAACATATTGGAAACTAAATAATTTAATCGTAAAGAATGAGTGCGTTAAACAAGAAGTTATATAAACAATCAGTAACTTAATTCAGGAGAATGCCAATAATGAGACATAATACCAAAACTTGTGGGATGCAGCAAAGGCAGTACTTAGTGGAAGTTTTATATCCCTAAATGCATACATGAAAAAAATTAGAGAAAATTGAGGCCAATGAATCAGGCATGCAACTGAAAAGGCTAGAAAAAGAACAAACTCAAAACCACCAATTAAAACTAAATTAGAAATAGTGAAAACCAAAGGAGAGATGAATAAAATTTTATGTACAAAAACTATTAAACATATAAATGAAACTAAGGGTCGATTTTATGAAAAAACCAATAAAATTGATAGATCCTTAGTCAATATGATAAAAAAGAAAGAAAAAACCAAATTCTGAGTCTCAAAAATGAAAAGAATTAATGTACCTCCAATGAAGATGAAATTAAAACAATAGTTAGTAATTATTTTCCACAACTGTATGCACATAAATTTGTCAACTTAAGCGAAATGGATGAATATCTACAAAAATATAAGTTGCCCAGACTAATTGAAGAGGAAGTAAATTGCTTAAAGAACCCCATCTCAGAAAAAGAAATTGAACAAGCTATCAGGGAACTCCCTAAGAAAAAATCCCCAGGGCCAGATTGATTTACTAGTGAATTCTATCAAACATTTAAAGAGCAATTGATTCCAATACTCTACAAACTATTTGGGAAAACTGGTGAGGATGAAGTCTTTCCAAATTCTTTTTGTGACAGAAATATGGTACTGATACCTAAATCAGGGAGTGACAAAACAGAGAAAGAAAATTATAGACCATTCTTCCTCATAAATATAGATGCAAAAGTTTTAGATAAAGTATTAGCAAATTACTCCAGAAACTTATAACAAGAATAATACATTTTGATCAGGTTGGATTTATTCCAGGGATGCAAGAAAGGTTCAATATTAGGGAAAACATCAGTATCATTGATAATATCAACAATAAATCTAACAGAAACCATATGGTTGTTTCAATAGATGCAGAAAAAACCTTTGACAAAATACAACATTGATTCCTATTAAAAACACTAGAAAATACAGGAATAAGTAGAGTTTTCCTTAGAATAATATGTAGCATCTACTTAAAGCCATCAGCAAGTATTATATGCAATGGAGATAAACTAGAAGCATTTCCAATAAGATTAGGGGTGAAACAAGGATGTCTACTATCACCCCTCCTATTCAATCTGGTACCAGAAATGTTACCAGTAGCAATTAGAGAAGAAAAAGAAATTAAAGGAATCAAATTAGGACAAGAAGAGACTAAGCTATCACTCTTTGCAGATGACATGATGATATACTTGGAGAATCCTAGAGAATCACGTAAAAAACTTCTTGAGACAATAAATAAATTTAGCAAAGTTGCAGGATATAAAATAAACCCACATAAATCCTCAGCATTCCTACATATTTTAATGAACTCCAACAGCAAGAGATAGTAAGAGAACCCCATTTAAAGTTACTGTAGATATTATAAAATATTTGGGAATCTACCTGCCAAAACAAACTGAGTACCTTTATGAACACAACTACATAACCCTTTTCACACAAATAAAACCAGCTCTTACTAACTAGAAAAACATCAATTGCTCATGGCTGGGTAAAGCTAATATAGCAAAAATGACAATTTTACCTAAATTAAATTACATATTTAGTGCCATACCAATTTATCTACCAAAAATCACTTTATGCAATTAGAAAAAATAGTGACAAAATTCATTTGGAAGAACAAAACGACCAGAATATCAAAGCAACTAATGAAAAGAAATGTTAGCAAAGGTGGCCTAGATGTACCAGATTTTAATCTCTGTTATCAAGCAGGAGTCCTCAAAACTGCCTGGTACTGCTTAAGGAATAGAGTAATGGATCAATGGAATAGACTGGGTACGAAAGACTCAGTAGGCAATGACTATAGTAAAATACTATTTTAAGAGCCCAAAGACCCCAGTTTCTGGGTTAAGAATTCACTTTTTGACAAAAACTGCTGGGAAAATTGGGATATAGTACGGAAGAAACTGGGCATAGGCCATCATCTAACACCATACAACAAAGTCATGTCTAAATAGGTGCACGATCTAGGTATAAAGGCTGATACTTTAAATAATCTAGGGAAGCAAGCAATAGTTTACCTGTCAGATTTATGGAATAGGGAAAACATTTTGACCAAAGAAGAGTTGGAAAGCATAATAAAATGCAAAACTGGTAATCTTGATTACATTAATTTGAAAAGTTTCTGTACAAATAAAGCCAATGTAAATAAGATTAAGAGGGAACTTGGAAACTGGGAAAGAAGATTTACAACCAGTGTCTCTGATAAAAGCCTCATTTCTAAAATAGACAGGGAATTAAGTAAAATTTATAAGAATACAAGTCATTCCCCAATTGATTAATGGGCAAAGGATATGAAAAGGCAATTTTCAGAGGTAGAAATTAAAGGTATTTTTAAGCAGATGAAAAAAAATGCTCTAAATCACTATTGATTTGAGAAATGCAAATCAAAACAACTTTGAGGTAGCACATCTCACCACTCATATTAGTTAAGATGACAAAACAGGAACATTAGAAGTGCTGGAGGGGATGTGGAAAAATTGGAACTCTAATGCATTGTTGGTGGACCTGTGAACTGATGTAAGCATTCTGAAGGGCAATAGGAAACTGTGACAAAAGGTTTATAAATTATTGTATAACCTATGACCCAGTAATACCACTTTTGCGGTTGTATCCCAAAGATATCATAGAAGTGGGAAAAGGACCCACATGTACAAAAATATTTATTGCAGCTCTATTAGTGTTGGCAAATAACTGAAAACTTAGGGAATGCCCGAACAAGTTTTGGTAAAGGAATGAGATGGAATAAAATTGTGCTATAAGAAATAGGAAGGAGATGGACTTCACTTGGAGAGGCTTATATGAATTGATACTAAGTGAGAAGAGCAGAACCAGGAAAAATCTGCACACAGTCGCAGATTCATCATATGCGTGATGACCCACCTTGATAAACTGGAGTCTTTTCAGCAACACACAGTTAAAAGACAGCTCTACAAGTCTCAGAATGGAAGGAGATATCTACACACAGAGAAAGATCTAGAAAGACCAGAGTTTAAATGTAGACTGAAGCAACACATTCTATTTTTATTTTCTACGTTTGGTTTTGTTTCTTTTCTTTTCTTTTTCTTTTTCCCGTTTGGTTACAACACTTCTATGCAACCAGACTATTATACAGTGTGAAAGAGTTTGAAGATCCTATACATGATTGTTCGCCACCATGGGGGGGATAGAGAAGGAAGGGGAGAAAATATGAAACTCAAATGATTCTGTAAGTGAATCTTGTAAAGTGAAAGTAAATAATGAAGTAAATAAGTTAAATAAAAAGACCAAAATGCCAGGTCTCCCTTAGGAAAAAAAGACCACCCTAAAATATCCGTGTGTCACTTATATAACATATGTCAATAGGAAAACAAGAGAAAAAAAGTCTCACTATTCAATACAGGGCCAAAATCGGGGGGCCTTTTCCTTAGTGGTCAAAAATGGAAGAATGCTCCGGGTAAGCTTCAGCTGTTGACACAGGAAGGAGCATTCTAGATTACCTCAGAGATCAGAGTAAAGCATGTCTGTTATGTCACAGTGATTCTTCTAGTTCCTTAGTTAAGGCTTTGGCCCCTTCTGCGACTCAAATGATGGTCACTAGCAAACTCCATTGTAGCACAGCAGTTGAACTACTCATTTGCTTGGAATCTAAGTGCATTGATACGAGACTTAGATATATAAGACATAAGACATCTATATAGATATAAGACATCCTGACTCAGGAAACAATGAAGCTAGTACACAGTCTGAATTTTCATTCTAACAGTATACTTAGATCTGAAAGTGTGATTGCAGGAACTCAGAGAATGCCTGCTCCACTCACATCCTCATCTCTGTTCCACTGACTTATCAGTTCTACTCATTGACTGTGTTGGAATGAAAGGTTGCTGGTATGGGATTTGGAGTGGACCGGCATGGTCCTGTCACAGTTCCTCCCTTGACTCTCCCTTCCTTCCTTCTAATGCTTTAATCTCCACCACACAACATTTGCAGCATGGAGGGGTGTGTGTAAACCTAGTACAGTCACTCCAACCTCAGGGTTCTCTAGAGTAAGGCCAGCTCCAGGCAGAAAGTAGCATGCTTTTAGTCCCCTTTCTTCTTATTTGAGTGGGCAAAATCTAAATATGCTTTTTTGGGGGCTGGAGGCTTAGGAGAAGAAAAGGGGAGATGAGAAGTTGTATTGGCAAAATCTCTGGAGCAACGAAGTCCCCAAGCAGGAGCCCAGTTTTCAATTTCTACCTCCCTGATGGCAAGGGGGACACTGCTAGTGGAGTACTACTGAGGGCATTAAAGATTACTGGACTAGCCTGATGTTAATTGAGCTAGATTTTACCTTATTGAGATAATAGCCTACCTGAGCAACATGCCATGCAAACAAATCAGTCCTTCAGTTGCCTGGCAAACATTACTTACTATGTACCAGTCATTTTTCAAGGTGCTGAGGATGACAAAGAAAAACCAAAAATAGTCCATGCCCCCAATGGGCTAACAGTTGAATAGAGAAGACAACGTATAAAAGTCTGCATACAAACTAAATGTATCCTAGGTAATTTGGATCTAATCTTAGAGGGAAAGAACGGATATTGAGGGGGACTCAGAAAGGTCCTTGCAGAAGGTGAGATTTTAGATAGAACTTGAAGGAAAGTGGGCAGCCAGGGGGAAGAGATAGAGAGCATTCCAGTGGGCATCCAGCAAGGATGGTTTGAATCGGGACATGAGTAACTTGAGAGAGAAACTGCAAGGAGGTCTGCATTATACAGTAGATGGAAGACAGTAAAATTAGGATGGTAGGAAGGGACCTGGTAGTGAAAGGCTTTCAAAGAGAATTTTATATTTGATCTTGGACATATGAGAGATGATTCACAATGAAGTTTACTCATTTCTTTTAACTCCCTGTTACATTCCTATCTCTTCTCCATACTTTGTAAACCATTTCAGTATGACGAGTAATTCATGATTTTCTAGGAAGTAGGTAATTTGAAAGAAAACTATACTAGTCCACTTTTGATTGGGCACTTAGAAAATGTGGCTAAAGGAAATACATTATGAAGTTTGAAACTGCTTTACAACAATTAGAAATATTGTGAGCTTGGCTCACCAGCCAATGGAGAGGTAGGACAGGGTTTGAGGTAGCATTCGGACCACGACAAGAGAAGCCCTCGAATTTACACATATTGCACTATGTCTGGCAGATCCCTTCTGAGTGACAGGGGCAGTGCCCTTCCTCATGAAAAAGAATAATGATCTTTTCTGGTCTCAGATTCAGACTCCACACACAGAGGTAACAGAGAACTACTGGAATTTACTAAATAAGAGAACAAAGGGACCAGAGTGTCATGAAAACCATCTCAATGATGAGAAGCTGAAAAAAGTGTCTGTGCCTCAGTGCCATTTGCAGTAGGAGGCAGGATTTGCCTTCTTAAGGAAAGATCTCCAGGTCACTCCATTTGTTACCTTGTATGCTTCTCTGTATGGTCATCTATCATCAAGTTAAGCTGCCTGTCTTCTTAGAGACTGTTTTCTGTGAGTGACTAGATCCACATTCAAGAGAAGCAGCAGCCCCAAGACAAGATGAGGACAAGAAGACAATGTCTTCTGTGATTACACTGCTTATGTGAGGGGCAATAGTTTTTTGCTGACATAGAGAGAAAGTTGAGCCAACACACCACGGCAACAGTTCAGAATAAAAGGAGTGGACAGCTTTCAGAGATTTGGTGTGCAGCACTGCTTTTACTCAGCTGGGTCAGAACATGCACAAACATCAAGCCTGGCTTGAGCAAAATGATGGTGAAGCTGTGAAGCTGCGAAATGAAAACTATGAACAACACAAGGTTTTCAAGCAGGATTGTCCATCTGCCTCTAAGGAAGCAGCATTTAACTCCATCAAAAGTGTAGTAAAGGGAAAGATCAGAGAGATCAGAGATTCTTAGGTCAGTGAGAATGCAGATGGAATGCAGTTTTCTACTGATAATAGCAATCCAAAGTGCTTTTATAATGCCCTGAAGGCTATTTATTGGCCAAAGCTGTTTGAGGCATCTCAACTACTCAATGCTGATGCACTCACATTGACTAGGGAAGACAGGATCCTGGAGAAATGGGCTGAACACTTCCATGGTGTTTTCAACAGACCATCATCAATGAGTGCTGAAGGAACTGGCTGTTTGCTTCAACTTGAAGTCAATCCCTCTCTATTCAAATTTCTAGCTGAAGAAAAGATTTTGTATGCCACCAGGCTCTTCTCTGGTGGAAAAGCACCTGACCCTAATTCTTTTCCAGTTTAGATTTACATGGTGGCAAATGCTTTACTAATGCAAAAACTGCCTGAAATTTTCTGGGTTATATGGCAAGAGGAGGTAATCCCCTAGCAGTTCAAAGATGGCTCCCTTGTCCTTCTCTAAAACAGTAAAGGAAAATGATAATTTGTTTTACAATCATGGGGGCTGATAGTGACTTTCTCTCAGTTATTCCTGCCAATATTCTTGCCAGGATCCTCCTTAATAGGCTGCTCCTTCAATAGGACGGCCATCTACCTGAGGGCCAGAGTGGCTTCTGAGAGGGTGAAGAAATAGCCAATATGGGGTTTGCTGTCGGTCAACTCTAAGGAAAAAAGCCAGAAGCAGAAAAGAGGTCTGTATACTTTTGTGTATCTGACCAAGGGCTTTGATACTGTAGTAAGTAAGGCTTATGGAAAATAATATCAAAATTTGGTTGATTGGAGAAGTACATCTATTCCATGATGGCATGTTTCCCTAGGTTCTGGAAAATGGATGATATTCTCAAGCTTTCCCAGTAACCAGTGGTGTGAAGCAAGGCTGCATGTTTGCTCCCATGCTTTTTATTTTTTAAACTAACTTTTGTTTATTTTTAGTTTACATCATTCATTTCCATGACATTTTGGGTGACAAATTTTCTCCCCAACTTCCCCCTACCCACCACCCGAAAACAGCAATCTCACTGTATACCCCTTCTCCCAATCTGCTCTCTCCTATATTCCCTCCCCGCCCTCATCACCCCTCTGACTTTCTGGTATGGCATGATCAATTTCCCATTTTCAGTGCCTGTATGTCTTATTTCCCAGTTACATGAAAATAATTATACCGATTACACACACACACACACATATGTGTATATGTGTATATATATATATATATATATATATATATATATATATATATAT
>JAQQSW010000290.1:0-20247 GCA_028646575.1 Pseudocheirus occidentalis
CCCCAGGACCACCACTCAAGACCACAATCCAGATCCAGGCCACTCAACGCAAGAGCCCTTTGCCTCAATGGATCACGTCAGCCCCCCGCTATCTGCAGGCCGAGGGTTCTGAAGCAGCCCAGTGGAAGTCACTGTGGCTCTCAGACGTTCCTGCTGGTACAGCTGCCTCCTGCTGCCTCCTTGCCCTGGGAGCAGTTTGGCTGGACCCGCTCTTCTCCTCCCCAGTTAGCAAAATCCACTGACCTTTCTCTTAGCCTTTTTTTCTTCTGGCCTGATAGATGTGGTAACTGTGCCTCCAGTGCAGCCAATCTGCTCTCCTATAGTCGAGGCTCCCACCTGATGCCTCAGGGCCTGAGCCAGCTGGGGTTTTGGCTGCGGGTCCCAGACTGCTGTGAAGAGCCCCTGCTGTGCTGCCTGTAGCAACAGATGTGCTTTCTGTCTTGTGGAGAGTTTTGGAGCTTGAAAATCTGTTTAGCGTCCCATTTTATGAGTTTTTTAGCATGTTTGTGTGGGAGCTGTGGTGCTTTGCTGCTTCTATGCCGCCATCTTGGCTCCGCCCCCCCATAGTCATTAACTTTTACTTGCCCTAGTCTACTTTTTAAAAATTTATTTAATTTTAGATTCCAACATTTAGTTTCACAATCCCTTGAGAACCAAATTTTCTACTCTTCCCTCCCTCAATGGTGGCATGCAATTCGACATAGGTTCTACAAATACCTTCATATTAAACATTAGTCAAGTTGTAAAAAAGAGTTAGAGCCAATGGAATGAACAATGAGAAAGAAGGAATGTAACAAAGCAAAACACAAAAGAGAGAGACCAAGCAGTTTGCTTCAATCTGCACTCAGATTCTGTAGTCCTTTTCTCTGGATGAGGGAACCCTTTCCATCATGAGTCTTTTTGGAGTTGTCTTCTAACCTTCCATTGCTGAGAGGAGTCTGTCTATCAAAAGACTGTCTACCACAGATATGATGTGTCTGTAATTTTGTACAAATTTCTCCTACTTCTCCCCTCAGTGTCTGTTTATATAAGTTTCCCCAGGTTATTATGAAATTCATCTGCTTCTCATTTCTTATAGCACAATACTATTCCATTTCATTATGTACCACAACTTGTTTAGCTATTCCCCAATTGTTGGGCATCCCCCTGATTTCCAGTTATTTGCCTGTAACCTGCACTTGCAGCAGCATCTAAAATGTGGGAGCTTGTACAACACGTCCATGGGCCAGATAGAGATTGCATTCATAGGTTTATTGCATGCCAAGCAAATCTCAAACAAGCATTTGAAGGTTCAAGTTTATATACTATAGCTGAAACACTTACATCATACTTTCTCATGGGAAAATTCAGGTTGTTTGCTACATGAGGTGCCTAGCTTGCAACCTTTAGGAGGCCATTCCCTTGGGACACTTCCCAGCCTCCTTATCTCATGCATCACTACTTTATCTATTTCACTCAAGCCCCCAGGGTTTCAGGGAAAGTCAGAATGTTCCAAGCCTCTATTCTGGAAGAATGGGGGAGTGTAAAGGGTGGTGGTGGTGAGTCGACATCCTGAGATATGGGTCCTATGTGGGTGGAAATAGGCTCAAGGAGGTCTTTGGCCTGGATTCATTCCCATGGCAGACTCCTCAGAACTAATCCTCAACATTACTCCCTACATTTGCTACTACAAAAAGAGGTGCTATAAATATTTTTGTTCATATAAATATTTTTGTTCATGGCTCCTCTCACTTGTATGATCTCTTTTGGATACAGCCCTATAAGTGGATTGAAGCAAGAAAACAGAAAGAAGTATACTTTTCAGTTGTGACTCTTATGAAATTTTTAGTATAAAAAATTTCAAACATTTTGTATGAATAAAGTCAATGCAAATAGAATAAAGAGGAAAAAAGGGGAGTAGGAAAATATTTATGATATGTATCTCTGATAATCCAGTATCCAAATCATATGTGAGACTGAGAGCAAAGATGATGAAAAAAACC
The DNA here is from genome assembly GCA_028646575.1 of Pseudocheirus occidentalis. Lineage (NCBI taxonomy): Eukaryota > Metazoa > Chordata > Mammalia > Diprotodontia > Pseudocheiridae > Pseudocheirus > Pseudocheirus occidentalis. The sequence goes on from JAQQSW010000290.1 coordinate 1,983, forward strand.
ATTACCCAATAATTAGGTGGCTAAGGAGTATATGAAGTATTCTCTTTTAAAAATATATCTTTTGTTTGTGGACAGTTTAATTTCCAAACAAATCTTACTTTTCCATTGTCCAGTAGACCATCTTTTTATTTTACTTTTTACTTGTTATTTTCTTTTTCCCCAGTTACACATCAAAACAACTTTTAAGGTTTCATTTTCACATCTGGAGTTCCAAATTCTCTCCCTTCCTTCTTTCCCAACCCTCTACGTTATGTAGGCTACACTTTGATATAGGTTTTACATGTGTAGTCATGAAAAACATATTTATAATTGTTGTATTGTAAAAGAATACAGACAAAAGAAGAAACCTTAAGAAAAATAAAGTAAAAAAGTATACTTCAATCTGTATTTGCTATACACCATCAGTTACTTCTCTGGGGATGGGTGACATTTTTCATCATCAGTCCTTCAGAGTTGTCTCAGGTCATTGTATTTCTGAGGATAGCTAAGTCATTCACAGCTGATCATCTGACAAACACCATACATTTCTCTTTGCATTTTCCCATGCAACCTTTCCAGCTTTTTTTTAATGCATCCTGATCATAATTACTTACACCACAAACAGAATTCCATCATAATGGGCATCCTGTTAATTTCCAAGTCCTTCCTCCCAGAAAAAGGGCTGCTAGAAGTATTTTCATACATATAAGGTATTTTTTTATTTTTATCTTTTTGGTGACACAGACATAGTCGTGGAATTGCTAGTTCAAAAGGTATGCAAGGTTTCATTGCCATTGGGGCATAGCTCCAAAGTGTCTACAGAATGGTTGAATCAGTTCACAACTCTGCGGATGGTGCATTAATGTCTCATTTTTTCCACATCACCTCCAGCATGTCATTTACTTTTTCTGTCCTATTACTCAGTCTAATAGATATGAGATAGTACCTCAGAATTATTTAAATTTGTGTTTCTCTGATTAACTGTGAGTTAGAATACATTTTTATATGGCTATAGATGGCTTTGATTATTTCATCGAAAACTGACTAACTTTTGCTTGTCAATTGCAAAATGGCTCTTATTTTCATAAAGTTTACTCAGTTCTCTATATGTTATAGAAACGAAGCCATTATTAGGTAAACATACTTTAAAATAATTTCATATTTAATATTTTTACCTGTCCTCCCCTCTATCCTGTTCCCCACACTGTTTATTCTCTCTGTCCCCTCTCACCATGTCTTTCCTCAAATGTCTTCTGACTACGCCCTCCCCTATCTGGCTTCCTACTATACCCCCATCTTATCTTATCTCCTCCCCCTGCTACCATCCTGCAGGTAAGATAGATTTCTATACACAAGTGTGTGTATATTATTCCCTCTTTGAGTTGATTCTGATGAGAGTAAGGTTCCCACACTCCCCCTTACTTCCCCCGTCCACTGAAACAGCTTTTTCTTACCTCTTTTATGTGAGACAATGGATCCATTTCTGCCTTTCCCCTTCTCTTTCCCCCAGAACATTCCTCTCCCACCTCTGTGTGGGGTGCAAAGACCCTACCCCAAATTGACTACTCAGAGATTTCTCTAGGTGAAAACAGAAAGGTTTCTTTATTAGAATCTTGCAAGAAGCAGGCAGTCCGCACCACAGAAGCAGAAGCTGGGTTAAATAGACAAAACCCACAAAACCCCTCCCAAAATCCCCTCCAGGCCTTCCTTCCCATTGGTGGGAAGGAGGTGTCCTTAAAACCCTTTTACTCCATACAAAATTATTTATCAGAAGTTGCCTTATCACATATTACATAAGCTCTTCCCGTTTTCCAAAGAAACTAACAATTTTACAGGAAGACCTGTCAAACATATTACTTGTTGCAAAAGTAGGCTATTCATAGCTCACTTGTTGCTTTTCTTGTTCACAAAAGACCCATACTTGGCAGGCACATTACAGAACAACCAAATTTGGTCCTGCCAGGGCTAAAGCCTGGCTCAAGTATAGTGACTGCCTTCTTTACTTTATGGGAACATCTTCATTTGTTCCTAGAGCAGTCTCTATGCAATTTCCTAATAATGTGTGTGTGTGGTGACAGGATAGTCACCACAGCAGGTAGTCTATTTGAGAAAACACATTCTGTTCCACACACCTCCTCATTTTATTTTTAAGATATCATCCCTTCATATTCAGCTTATACCTGTACCCTTTGTATACATACACACGCATATACATACATATACTCCTTATTGCTCTAATAATGAGAAAAGTCTTATGAGTTACAAGCAGTATCTTCCCATGTAGGCGTGTAAATAGTTTAACATTATTAAATCTGTTATGGTTTCCCTTTCCTGTTTAGCTTTTATACTTCTCTTGAATCTAGTATTTGAAAGTCATTTTTTTTCTATTCAGCTCTAGTTTTTTCATTAATAATGCTTGAAACTCCTCTGTTTCATTAAATATTCTGCTTTCTCCCTGCAGTTTTGCTGGGTATGTGATTCCTTGGCTCCTTTGTCCTCCAGAGTGTTGTATTCTAAGCCCTCTGATCCTTTAATGCAGAAGTTGTTAAGTCTTGGGTTATCCTGACTGTGCTCCACCATGTTTAAATAGTTTCTTACTGGCTATTTGTGCAATTGTCTCCTTGACCTGAGAACTCTGCAATATGGTTACAATATTCCTGGCAGTTTTCATTTTGTGATCTCTTTTTTCTTCCACTAACTAATTATTTTAAATTTTCAACATAAGCTTCCATAAGATTTTGAGTTCTAATTTTTCTCCCCCTCTCTCCCATCCATCTGCTCCAAGAAGGCATGCGTTATGATTACCCCTTCTCTTATTTGCCTTCCCTTCTATCCCACACCCCCACTTCTTTTATCCCCTTCCCCTCTATTTTCTTCTAGGGCAAGATAGATTTCTATACTCCATTGCCTGTCTGTTTTAGTTCCCAGTTGCATTTGAAACAATTTTTAACATTTCCTTTTAAAACTTCAAGTTCCACATTCTGTTCCTCCCTCCTTTCCTCCCCACAACTCTCATTGAGAAGGAAAGCAATTCAACAGAGATTATACCAGTGTAGTCATTGAAAACACTTCTATAATAGTCATGTGCAAGACTAACTATGTTTCCCTCTATCCTATTCTGCCCCCCCATTTATTCTATTCTCTCCTTTGATCTTGTCCCTAATCAAATGTGTTTGCTTCTCATTAATGATGAAAATGATAAATGATAAATAATCTCCCATTTGCTCTCCCTTCTGTCATTTACCATCCTAATTCCCTTTCAACCTGCTTTCCCGTAGGGTAAGGTAGATTTTCATACCCAGTTGAGTATATATAGTATTCACTTCTGAAGCCAAATCTGATGAAAATAAGGTTCACTCATTCCCTTTCACCTCCCCTAGCTGCTCCTCCATTGTAAAAGATTTTTCTTGCCTCTTTTATGGGAGATATTTGTAATGGCAATAGAAATATAAGATCTGCCTTTCCCATTAATAATCCTAAGGGAATTTAAAGACATTCCCTGATTTCAAGATTTTCTCTATCCCCAACAGGCTGAATGTATTCACATGGAGCAGGATGGCGGATGGGAGGAGCTTGTTGAAGGGTGGAGCAGAGCCCACAAGAATCTGAGAGTCTGAGAAGTTAGAGCAGGAGGGAGGAGAGAACACACACAGAAAGACAGCTAGGGTTGTGAATGCTGGCTTCTGGGAAGTTAAAGGATGGTATGGCTCTGTGGAGTTGTGGTGTATTAACTTCTTTGCTAATGTCATGGATATGACTTTTTGGTGTTCAGATTTGTTCTTCTTGTGTCTTAATAAATGTTTTGCTTCTGTCTTCTCTCTGGAGACTCTATTATATTTTATGCTTGAGAACTATGCAGGCATATTGCATTGGTGCTACATTTGGTCATGAGGATGGAATCATGAAATATCAGACCTCTGTTTGGAAACAGAAGGGATTTATAAGAAGAAATGGATTTCCTAGGATGGGATCATTTATCTCATTCCTTCTAGCAAGAAAGTGGGCTAAAAGTACAGGACTCTCTGAAAACTGGGAACAGAAAGGAGAACATGGAGATTTGCAAATATGTTTGTGAAGAATGCCAATTAAACCAGGTAGAGAACAGGAAGGGGTGTGTAGAAGAGGCTGGGTTTTACTAACAGGTTTCTATATTATATGTAAAAGCAGACACAGGTTGCTGGAAGAGAAAACTCAGAGGGAGAAGAAATTAACTGCTTTGAGTGAGAAATTTCCTGTGTTACAGCATTCAGGCTCTCCTTTAAAAGAGCAAGCTGGAGCGTGTCAGGTGGTAAGAGTGTGTTTGGCTGAGAAAAGGAAGCAGAAAACTAACAGGAGGAAGATTCATACAGTTTTCATAGAGGATGAACTAGTTGCCATGGCAACAACTGCCAGGAGAAGGTGTAGGTGGGAAATGATACAATGTTAAAGGAAGAGACTTTTATGAAGAAAGAAGTTTGCCCCATACTGATAAGAAAGCAAGAGAATCAGAGAAAACAAAGTTCAGAAAAATAATGGAAGATTTCACTCAGCAGGAGATTTTGGATGATATATTAAGCAGATTCTCCCAAAGGATGGAAGAATTGTTACTGTCTTGGATGCTGAGAATCAGTGATGAAAGGATGGAGGAGTATGGATAGTAGCATTGATTGCTTGACATTTATACGTATGAGTCAGAATCTTTTTTATGGAGCAACTTTTAGAGATCACTACATTCAGGTAGGTAACAATATGACCAGTCTGTTAGCTTAAGATGCTGATAGATGCAATAAAATGCATTCTTCTAATTCTACGTGTCCTAGTGGAAACAGACACTGGTAATAACTTAGGGACTATATGAGAATGCCAAAAGAGGAGGTAATGAAAATTGCTATTTGGAGATACAAATGCATATCATGATATCCCCTTAGCAGTTCCTCACAGAAATATCATAGTGAAGCTGGCTCCTCATGCTTATAGGCTTCTGCTTCTGACTCTACTAATTCATGAAATAGGGAACCTTCCTTCAGAGGTAATGGATAAGATTTCACAGCTAAATGATTTAGGAGAATGGAGAAAAAACACATTTCCTTGAGACTGAAGAGTAAATAGCCAGTGGATTCAAAGTCAGGAAAGATTGACAAGAAAAGAATTGTTTGCCACTCTGCTGAGAACAGGGGTTGATTTTGGAAGAATTGATGGCGTCCCAACTAATGAACTTTATAAAATGTATCAAGAAAAGGGGCTTAATATTAGATGAAATAGAGAAGTAAGGAGTGTCTCTACAGATCTTCCTGAACCTTTTTATCCAAATTCATCATGTCTTCAGGGAGACTCAGATCAAAGAAAATACTGGAAGAGGTGTAAGTAGTCAATATACTGAACTTATGGCAGCACATCAAGCCATTAAAGCAGAACAAGTAAGAGAGTGTCATATATTCACTGATTCATGTTTTGTAGCTAATGGGTTAGCTGCATGAATACCCATGTGGAAAAATCAAAATCAGAAAATTCATGATAAACAAGTCTGGGACAAATTATGGGAAGATATTCCACACCAGAATGTGAGTACAATGCACATGCTGATCAGCTAGCAAATATTGGTACTCAACATATTGTCCTTACTCTGACACCAACTGATGAACCGCTCTGAGCAAAATGGATTTATGGATTTCAAAAGTATAGCTGACTCTGTATTTGTCTCTTTTTAAATTTGTGTCTGTTAAACTTGTTTGTGAGATTTTTTTCCTACTGGCCTAGTACCCACCACCTGCAAATGCCAGATTGCATAAGTCAAACATCATTCTCTCTATATGACTGTGATGTGTCCCCCCCTGGACCTGGCATCAACTGAGTTCCAGAAGCCAGCTAGAGAACAGATCTCTCAAAAGGGACCCCCTGTGTCTGGTGTTGATGAAGTCCCAGCTGCCAATTAAAGAACTGACCTCTTGAATGGAAACTCTTGGCTAAGGGCAGCTCTTTATCCAATTTCAGCTGGAAATAACCAGAGGAAAAGAGAACTTCCCTCTTTACCCCAAGACTTTTAAGCCCCATTTATTCAAAGGGAGAATGATATGTGTTTGTGCTCAAGCCCCCACCCTAAGATATTGCTTTATGTGCTTATTTTCTGCTGTCCCTGATATATTGTTGTAAAGTTCTTTTGACAGCAGTTACCCCACCAATTCCACTAACTCCCATTAACCTATGATGAAATGTGTTGTTAATATATTTTTGTTATGTAAGAGACAGGAAAGTTCCTTGAGCCTAAAGTAATTGTAATGGTAATTTGAAGATCTTCCCTGCCCCTTAATAACCCTAAGGGAATTTGAAGACTTTCCTTGAATTGAAAATTTTCCCCTTCCTGTAATAGGCTGAATATAATCACATAGAGCCAATAGTGGGAGGAATTTCCTGAAGAGTGGAGCAGTGCCCACAGGAAGCTCGGAGTTAGAGAAGTTATATTTGTGATTGAGAACCATAGCAGCATGTTTACAATCACCATTGGTGCTGTTAATATTGAGTTGGAGTTACAATAATTTACCCCATTTTACCTCTCCCTTTCTCCTGTCCATACTTACCAATCTCACCCTTTACTTTTGTCTTTTCAATATCCCTTCATATTCAACTTACCCCGTGCTTTCCACTATACACATACATGTATATTTGTGTATGTAGCCATGTATGTATGTATGCACGTATATACACATGTATGTGTGTATGTATGGATGGATGTATTGGTATGTGTTTTGTGTGTAGATGCATATATATTTATATGTGCATGTACATGTATATGTATAGGCATATGTGTATGTATATATGCATATAGGTACACATATTTGTATGTATGTGTGTGTATTAGTATATATATGTGTATGTGTATGTGTATGCGCATGTGTATGTGTATATGTATGTATATATTCCCTCCAAATATCATAATACTGAGAAAGGTCTCGTGGGTCTTTCCTGTTTATCTTTTCAAGCTTCTCTTCATCCTTGTATTTGAAAGTCAGACTTTTATTGAGTTCTGGTCTTTTTTTATCAAGAATGCTTGAAAATCTTCCATTTTGTTAAATATCCATTTCTTTTTCTTCTGACGAATCATACTTAGTTTTGCTGGGTAGGTAATTATTGGTTTCAATTCTTGCTCCTTTGACTTCTAGAAAATCATACTCCATGCCCCCCAATCCTTTAATGTAGAAGCTGTTAAATTTCATGTTATCCTGATTGTGTTCATAAAGTACTTGAATTGTTTCTTTCTGGCTGCTTGCAATATTTTCTTCTTGACATGGGAACTGTGGAATTTAGCTACAATATTCCTAGAAGTGTTCCTTTTGTCATCCCTTCCGGGAAGTGATTGGGTAATTCTTTCAGTTTCTATTTTACCCTGTGGTTCTAGAACATCGGGGCAGTTTTCCTAGATAATTTCTTGAAAGGTGCTGTGTAGGTTCTTTTTTTGATCGTGACTTTCAGAGAATCCAATAACTTTTAAATTATCTCCCCTGGATCTATTTTCCAGGTCAGTTATTTTTATGATACATTTCAAATTGTCTTCTATTTTTTCATTCTTTTTGTTTCTTGATTTCTCATGAAGCCATTAAATTCCATTTGCTCCATTCTAATTTTTAAGGAATTATTCTCTTCAGTGAAATTTTGGGCCTCCTATTTTTTTTTTGACCAATTCTAATCTTTAAGGCATTTTTCTTCTCTTTTGGACTTTCAGACCTCCTTAGCCATTTGTCCTAGTCTGATTTTTAAGGTGTTATTGTCTTAATTATTTTTAAATCTCCTTTACCAAGGTGTTGACTGTTCTCATGATTTTTTTCCTTCACTCTCATTTCTATTTCAAATTTTCCCTCTACCTCTCTTACTTGATTTTCACAATCTTTTGGAGCTTTTCCAGGACTAATTCACATTTTTATTGGAGGCTTTGGATTTTTGACTTGATACACCTTGTCACCACAAAACCTTTCTATAGTCAGCATGCCCCCACATGTTTTGCTCATTTTCCATCCTGTTACTTGACTTTTAACTTTTTCTTAAAGTTGAAATTTCCTCCCATTATAGAGGGCACACTGTCCCAGGCTTCAGGGGGTTTTGCAGCTGCTTTCAGAAATACTTCTATGGACCTGTAAGTTTTCAGTTCTTCCAAGGTGGTATGAGATAGCGTGAAGTGTTTCCTACTCTCCTGGCAAGAGCTCAGGTCTGTGAATGACCAAAAGCACACTTTTCTGCTCTGAAACTGTGAGGAGCCTCTGACCCCCCACCCCCATTGTAGGTCATCCCTTTTAACAGAGAAGCAAAAACAAAAAAGAGAGAAAAATATTTGTTCAGTAAAAATAACCAACAGCAAAATCTCTCAGAATATGCAACTGAACATTTCAAAAGCACTTCAAAACATCTGCATCCATTTTAAACACTGATTAAAATCATTCAATGTAAAACAAATGTAAATGAAAATAATTAAAGCTTATCCATATAACTCTCAAATTAATAAAGTTATTTAATGATGTATACAGTTCAATTTTGAGGGATAATGGTCAAAGTTGTGACATGGTAGATGTTGGCTGGTGCATGGAATCAGAATGCCTCATCTTCATGAGTTCAAATCTGGCTTCAGAAACTTACAAGCTACAGGACCCCTGACTTAACGATCTTTGTTTCAGTTTCTCTTCTGTACAATGAACTGGAGAAGGAAGTGGTAAATCACTCAAGTATCTTTGCTGAGAAAACCCCTAATGGGATCATTAAGAGTCAAAGACAACTCAAAGGACTGAATGACAACAGCATTGGGAAGACAGGAACATATTTCCAGTTTCAGTCAACCTGTGAATAGGTTTACATATTTTTCAAAATAATTTGGAATCAAGTAAGACTCGATAATAACTTCTTTATGTCCCATTTCTCAATTTCATTAATTTGCATATCAGTCAAGGGGAACAAGGTCAGAAAAAAAAAGAATTCTATATGTAAGAAGCTACTTATAACTGTTTTTTAATTGTAGAAAACAGAACTTCAAATGACAGAAATGTCCATCTACTACACAATGGCTGAACAAATTTTCATACTATAAATGTAATGAGTTATTAACTGAAGTATCAAAAATTAAAAATATGATAAATTCAGAGAAAGAGGAAAAAATTCCATGAACTACTGTGTAGTGCAATAAGCTGAACAAGGAGAATAATATGCACAATGACTCTAGTAATGTAAATACTAATCCCCATTATTATCAACTATAATGATCAGTCTTATTCCTGGATAATAAATGTTGAATCATTTTTCCATCAATAGAGCAACTGATAGGTAATAGTTTGGACCCTGGCTCTGCTACCTCCTTGCTGATCATGGACAAGTCAGCGTACCTACTTGGTTTTACGTTCTTTATTTGGAAAATGAGGGGGTTGAAGTATATGGATTTTAAAACACCTTCCCAGTCTAAGTCTATGAACTAGTTCCTATGAGCCTGTGAATCTTGGAAGAGGAAGAGATGAGTTTAATGGCAATGGGATATAAAAAGAAAATAATAGAAGGAAAACTCTTTACTTAAAACAATAGTTCATGATAAGAGGGATTTGGCGAGCAGAATGTTTGGAAGGATGGAGGGTCACATCAGGTATAATAGCATTGTGCCTTAAAAGGCTCTTATCATAAGGTAACTGAAAAGAACAACTGCTTATGTTTATGTTCCTTTTAATAGGAGGATATGGAGATTTCCTATATAATTATTGTATCTAGTGATTGTATTTCTGTTTTTTTTTTCTTCCATTATATATTGACATCAATAGGCAATTTCCTGCCCTGGAAGAAAGCTAATGAAAGAACTTGAGTCAATGACATTTAAATGACTTGTGCAACACAAGTTATCAAAATATCCTCAAGAGTCCAGGTTTTTGTAAGGAAGGGAAATCACTAACGGAAGGCTACCCATTATTGTAAACACAATATTATATGTAGGGTTTCCAGGCAAGGTGGCTTCAAAGGCTTTGGCTAATTTAGATTTGGTCGTGACTTTTTGGGCAGGAACTTTAGCCAGCCATCAAAATCAATCCAACCAAAATTTAGATGGATCTGAAGGGAGTGATCTGAACATGAACAATGCTTTCAGGTAAGGGACTGAGTGTGATGTTTCAAAGGGGATTTTGTTCTCTGAGATCCTTATAAGTACAGTTGTTCTCAGTCCATGCAGCATAGGTAACGTCGATACCATATGTGCTATGAAGTGGCTTCTGCTCCTTTTCTCAGTAGCCCTGTTGGGCTTGAGCTCAGCTCAGATTACTGATGAGGGTAAGTGGGGAACACAGGCAACTCAAACGACTGATGAGGGTAAGTGAACAACACAGGGAGTCTATGATCAGGTTAAGAGGTTCTTTGGGGGTGGGGGTAGTATCAAGGTCTAATGCATGGGTTCTCATCCTTCCTAATGTCACAACCCTTTAATACAGTTCCTCATGTTGCGGTGACCCTAAACTACAAAATTATTTTCATTGCTACTTCATAACTGTAATTTTGCTACTGTTATGAATCTATCTGATATGCCAGATGCATTTTCACTGTTACAAATTAAATGTAATCCAGAGGTTGAGAACCACTGGTCTAATTCAAGGGAGGTCACTTGAAATTAGTCATTCTGAGTATTTCAGATATTTTTGCCTTCCTAGAGTTAGATGAATAGGAGGTGGTATTTTTATTCTCCATGTTCTGATGACTCCTCTAATCTCTTTTAAGGTTTGGGTTTGAAATCAAATGAAACCTATTCATAAGGCTATATTAATTATTTTCTTCAGTCATCTATACTCCTTTCTGTTCCTCATGCACAAAGTTCCAGCTTTCCATATTTTTCCACCTATTCATCATACCTTCAGCCCATTAGTCACTCATCTCGACCTCTTAGAATACATGTCTTCTGTTAAAGTTCTGTTTGTCAACTCCTAGAGGAAATCTATTTAGATTTTCTGCCTTACTCCCTATTTGGATATTGCCTTCACGTAAGAAATTATTTTTGTACATATTTTGTATTTTATTTTCTATTTGCATGTTTTTTTTCTCAAATAGACTTCAAATTCCTTTACATCAGGAACTGTTTCTTCTACTTTTTTTTTACAACCAGAACCTAACAAAGTGACTTGACACACAAGAATAACATCTTAATTAATTGAATTGAATTATCTGCACAAAATGTTGATAAGAAATGTAAAATTTTTTATCTCTAATGAAACATTTCTGTTACTGGGACAAAAAATGTCAGTACATTTAGAAATATAGATGACTGAATTTTTCATTTTTCATTCAGATGTTGACATTTGTTATAGACATTTGTTTCAATTCTTTCATTTACTACATAGACTCATTCTTGTCAATATACCACCTACAGAGGCTCCATCTTCATTATATCAATAATTTATCAATCAATCAGCATTTATTTCTGGGGAAGCAAAACAAAACTGTTGAAACAAAATTAGAGTGAAGCAGTTTCTGTCTTCATAGAACTGACATTGTAACCAAACATTACATGAAAATGATGTGGCTTTTTTCCCATTGGAAGGGATCCTCATACTCAAAACTCATTTAAACTTTTAAAATATGCCAAGATTGGGTATCTTGTCGAACAAATTTAAGGTGTTGGAATGAACATTTTCTATGTGGTTTTTTTTTATTTAAAAAGTGTTGGCAACATATAGAGTTGGCTTAAATGGGGAAACAATAATGTCCAACATATGGGATCTCAGCACTCTTAAGTCATACTAGTGTTGTACCTGTCTCATACATAGCTATAATCAAGGGATGGCATTACTGTTCAGTAAGGAACAATTGTGAAACTCCTTCTCCCAATGCAGATCTATTTGCACCGTCTCAAGAAGTTTGTGCTCAGAGAGTTTCTTGGGGTACTAAGAGCAGTAAGCATTTTGCCCATGTTCATATGGTCAATAGATGTCAGAAGCAGAATTTGAAGCCAGGGGATTTGGGCTCTGAGGCCACCTTTCTGCTTCTGAGTGAGATTATTATCACCATTTTACAGAGGAAGAAACTCAATTTCAAAGAGGTTAAATGTCTTTCCCCCAGCATAGTTAGCTAGTAGTTTATTACATGAACACCAATTGATTAACTCTTACTCTTGTTCTTTAAGGAAAGACAACATGTTGGTTTAAACAAAAAGTATTCAAGGTCAAAACACCTACATTGAAATCCTACCTTTGCTAGTATCTCCTTTGGTAACTCACAGTGCCTGGCACAGGGTTCACAGCTTAATAAAGCTTGCTGCTTCACAATATTCCTTGAATTCCTCCATTTTTCCCTCTTAGAAAACAACAGAGTTGGATTAGATGATCTTTAGAACATCCTCCAGTTGGAAATTCTATGAACTTTAATCTCATGTGAAAAACACATATTCTGATAGACTAAATATCTTTTTAACATGATAATATTTAGCTCTCTTGAAATCCTATCAAAGTGAAAAGGGCATTATTTCCTTCCCTCTGGAACTCACACTATAGGACCCAAGAAGACATTATCCAAGTTTAAGGTCATATTGACCCAGGGTGTGGAAAAAGTCATTAAAAACTTGTTGACTAAAGTGAAGATGCAGAAAAGTTTGCCCTTACTTGTTATTTCGTATTTTCCCCCCTATAGAGTACCCAGAACAAGACGCAGAAGAGAATACAGGTAAGACTGCTGGGTAGAAAACATTCTAGCATGCAGCCAGACTTCACTTTGACATTTCCATTGAAATTGTCTCTATATGCATCACAAAGTAGGACCTTCCAAGGGGTTTCATATGATAAAATGGGAGGGGCTGCACTTGAAGATCTCTCTTTTAATGATTTTTTTTTCATTCAGAGGAACAGCTCTTTCTCACAGAGTCAGGCAATTTATGAGAAATTCTACTGCAGTTTTTGGGAAAAACGCAAATAACTATTTGCCCTGTCTCCATATAATTCTAGGAACCTTACTTTGTTCACTTTCACCCTTTTAAATAGCTAGAATGCATGAGATCAATAATAATTCAATTCATGACCATAACAAATCTTTAGGAGTCAGCCTGCCAATATTTAAATCCAATCTTTCCCTCTGTTTCCTTCATTTCCTTGTTCCCCCCTTCATTATTCCCTACCATACTTCATAAGACTACTTTTGCTTTAGAACACCATCTAATTGTCCCATGTACTAAGAATTTCATGCTACAGAATCTTCTTTAACCCACAGGCCAAGAGGCCACAAGGAAGTGTTTTACTTTGTACCCATTGGTCAGAGTAATTAACATTATAGACGCTGAATAAATTTTGAATGATGGACAGAGTTCAAAAGAAATGCAAAAAAATGTAAATTCATGAACAATACCATGAAGCTTGATTTGAATTTTGTACACACATATTAAGAAGAAAATAGGAACTTTGTAAGAAATATGTAGGAGGTATCCATACATATTGAACATGTAGGCAACCACAAATGAAGGGATGCACATGTAAGAAACACATATCACCAAAACACAATTCAGGGGATAAATCATGCTCTTGATATATTATGTTGCCAATGTCTTCTACTGCTGTTGTTATATGAATCTAGGTTTGGCTTATTCCTTTGGCAATCATTTATATGATCTTCTATCATGTAATCTCATCCTGGCTTGCTTTGAGCCTGGATCTCTTAAACAAACCTGCATCACCCTCACTCAATAGTACTAAGAAGGTAGTAAGGGCTTCATCCTTTGGACAGTTACACTATGGCACAAAGTATTCTATCTATGACCACTAAACATCTGACCTCTTCCTTCATCTGACTTTTCTCTACCTGTGCTCTCTCCTCTCAGAGGATGAACAAAAGTCAGGAGAATCCGTAGACGTACCAGCACCATATGACTTTGAGTCTGATGATCAAAACTCTGGTGAGAAACAAGGCAATAAGCCCTTTGACAGGTATCAAGGTAGTTACCATAAACGTGGACCTCCAGGTTCCCCTGGAGATGATGTATCAGGAGATTCATACCCAGTTATGCCCCCAGGTCATCCCCAAGGAGGTCATCCAGGTGACTGGCAAGGAGGTTATCCAGGTGGCCCACGAGGAGTTCGTCCAGGTGGCAGACAAGGAGGTTTTCCAGGTGGCCAGCAAAGGGGTCCTCAGGGTGGCTGGAAAGGGAGCCCTCCAGGTGGAAGGCAAGGAGGTCCCCAGGGGAGCTGGAAAGGGGGCCCTCCAGGTGGCCAGCCTGGGGGTCCTAAGGGTGGCCGGAAAGGGGGCCCTCCAGGTGGCTGGCAAGGAGGTCGTCAAGGTGGCCATCAAGGAGGGCGTCAAGGTAGCCATCAAGGAGGCCGTCGAGGTGGCCATCAAGGAGGCCGTCGCGGTGGCCATCAAGGAGGCCGTCGAGATGACCAGTAAGGAAGTGTTTCAGTGCTTCCACCCCCAAGGTATTTCTTTTTTTTTTCTCAGTTAATCATTGCTTATGTTTGAATGTGTTCTGGTTGTCAACTCACATCATATTATCCCCCCCCAAAATTTTTATACTATTTTTCCTGCTTTATTAGTTTGATTCTTCTTCTTCTCCCAACTATTTGTTCTCCTCTGCTTCTCCCTGAACCATTCTCCCTGAAAGAAAAAGGGATGTAGTTGAGAGAGAGAGAGAGAGAGAGAGAGATTGATATCAAAATTCACTTATTCTTTTCTCCCTCTTCTTTATACTACTCATCTCTATATTCTTGCCCAGGCTCTCTCTCCAAATTTTGTTTTGTCTTCTTTTTGAAACTTCGGTAATGTATGATTTGCCATTGCCATTAACCAAGAGACTACATCAAGCACAGTTCAGCTTCTATGAGCCTCTTCCTTTCTTGTTTCAGTGTATGAAATGGAATCTGGGCATTCAGGATGTGCCCTTAAAGTCCTCATGTGAACCATGATATTGCGACAGTATAGATCTTCCCCTTCCCTTTATTTACAATACCAATAAATACACTAGCAATTAACCATTGACTCCTGATTCTCTTTATGGTGTTTTTTGTGTCTCTCATAGATATAGGGAAAGAAGTAAGGTCCTGAGTTATTTGGCACTTGGCTGATTCCAGTTCATTCTGTGGATGCACAGTCCTGACTTGAACTTTGTGGCATTGTTCCAAGTCCCCAAAATGTGTTTTGCTTAAGGTTGAATGGGGATCATGCATATAAGAAATATCTTTGAGCCTTTGTAAAGTTCATAGTACTTGAAAGATATAAGGAAGTAGAATGTTAAAAGGTCCTCAGATTTAAAGGTCCATAATCTTTAAACATTTCCTTGGAAGAGAGTCTGTTTCCTTTCTTTGCTATTTTACTGAAAAGAGTTAAAAATCTAAGAGCACATGTTATGGTTCCCCCCAAACCACTCTTACTCAGTAAGCCTTTAGTGAATGCCTCCTGTGTACCAGCAACCAGATATAAGGAAAGGCAGAGACAAAGAATGAAACCAAAATAAAACAGCAACAACAGCATCAACAACAGAAACCAATCAATTTCTGTTCTCAAGCAGTTTGTTGTCTAATAGAGGAGACAACATTAAAACCACTACATACAAACAACAATGTATCTACAGGGTCAATGAAAGTCTCAAAAAGAAGCTACTCAGGTTAAAGAGAACTTGGAAAAGCTTCTTGTAGAAAGTGGGGATTGAGCTGAGACTTGAAGGAAGCCAGGAGATGGGGATCAGGAGGGAGGGAGATCCAGGACTGGCCATTAAAAATGCTCAGAGATGAAACATGGATTGTCATGTATAAAAACAAGCATTATTGAATCACATAGTGTAATGAGGAAATTTAGGTTTTTTTTTTTACTCCCCCCCCCCAAACCGAAAAGTTAAAAAGTGGTCAGGTTATGCAAGTCTTTAAAAACCAAAGAAAGGATTTAATATTTGATCTTGGCATTAATAGGGAACCACTGGAATTTATGGAACAAATGGTGACACTTTCTCATCTATGCTTTAGGTAAAATCAATTGTCCAGGTAAATGAAGGATCGATTAGAGTGGAGAGATTACTATCCCTTTAGATTGGAATAAGTCTCAAGCAATTTCATCCTTGTTTCTCCCCTGGCTCCTTTAAATCACTCTGTCAAAGAAAACATGTTCTCAAACCAAAGCATCCACATCTCAGAAACCTTTCAAAGACCAAGCCCTCCCTCATTTCAAAGAATTCCTAAAGTTCAATATTTCTCCAGTACTCTATCAGTTTTAAAATCTCTTCACTTTTTCTTCCAATCTATTAATGCCTACTGCACCCCCATGCCTGCCACAGCCCTAGTTTTATGAAGTCTTCTTCTTAGTAGTTCCAGATGCTTAGGGGAAGAAGAAAAATGGTTTCTGTTACAATTTCTCCAGCAGGGTGGGAGCAATACATTGCACGTCTTTCAAATACTTTCTGGTCTCTAATGGATTTCACTCAGTTTTGATCTTTGTAATTGCATGTTTAAGGTGACTTTAAAAACTCCATTTTAAGTATCTTAGGGATAGTTATGGTATCAGAAAGAACACTGGATTTAAACCTAGGTGACTGGAGTCTATGTCACTGTGTGACATTTGGCGAGTCATTTACCTAGTGCCATGTATTTCCTCATCTGCAGAATGCAATACATTTTTTTCCTGCCTACCTCACAAGCTTATTGTGAATGTACAATGAAATAATGAACAAAATTACTTTTTAAACCATGAAGTGCTCTACAATGTATTGCACTCACTCTCCATGATATGTTCCTAATACTTTCAACATATTTGCCTGAGTAGGTTTGGGAACATGGAAGAGAATACATGCATAATACTGTTTTCAAGCTCTCATAAGCAGCTAGATGGAATTGTCATCAGAGCACTGGGATTGGATTTAGGAAAACCTGACTTTGAACCCCTGCTTCAGATATTATCTAACCTAGGCAAGTCATTTAACTTCTTGCATCCTCAGTCTCCTTATGTGTATAATGGAGATAATAATAATCCACAGGGTTGTTGTAGGGATCAAGTAAACTAATATCGGCAAAATACTTTGAAAATCATAAAGTACTACATGTGTTAATATTTTGTAGTGTATTCTTCTTTTTATTATTATTATTAGTAGTAGTAGTAGTAATAGTAGTAGTAGTAGCAGTGATGCAATCTGGGATGCTTTTGTCTATAACCTCAGTTTGTAAAATCTCACTTGTGTTTAGGTACCTATGTACGTAATATCAGTTTGTAACAAGCCTGTGCAATTAAGTTGTAAAAGTCACAATTTCCCCCAGCCATAAAGGCATTAACTCTGTCTCTCCCCTTTCCCCAGCATCAAAGTCTTTTCCTTGAGCTAGCAAGTCTGCCTAGAGACAACCACCTATGAATCCTTCAGTAACATTCTATAAACAAACCATTAGAGAAATGCATACCCCTTTGTTCTAAGTGGCCAGCTGCACCCAAAAACCTTGAGCAACATTATCAGATAGATAACTCCTTCCCAATATGGTACCTACTGAATCCCTAATCAATCTAGTTCCCAGACTAGGTAAAAATCAAGTCTATCTTCCCAAAGGCCATACTGGACATATCTCATTCATCCTTGACCAACAGTAACCTAGTGATGTCGCAAGTCAAAAACCACACCTCCAGATAGCACACCCCCCCAGGGGGATCTCCCAGTGAATTATGGGCAAAATGCCTGCACAGTTGATATAAAGAGTGCATGTCCGGAGCAAAGATGGCAGCAAAGAAGCAGCAAGGATCAGCAGCTCCTGCACGGCCACCTTAAATACACATAAAATCAATAAATTTTACAGCTCCAAAATCCACGGAACTGCAGAAAATACGTCCTGCTGAAGGCAGTTTGGCAGGAGGAACCCATCGCAGCAGGTCTGGAGCCAAGGCCAGCAAACGAGGCCTGATCCCAGGGCAGTGGGGAGAAGCTGCTGCCGCAGCCAGAGCCACTCTAGCGCTAAAAGCTAAAAAGTGAATCTGAATGAATTCAAGAGGGACAGAACCCACGGAGAGACTGAGCTAGGCGGACTCCCAGCCCAGGAAAGTGACTACTTAGGTTGGGGTAAGAAGAACGCTGAACTCAAGGAAACCACACCAGCGTGGAACAGAGAGCAGAGAAGAGCAAGAGTGGACAAAGAGAAAAAGCTCCAGCCAGGCATCCAGCAGACTCACCCAGCCTGAGAGATTTCCAGCCAGCTCACCAGAGGACGGAGAATCATCTAACCGGGGAGGAAAAATCTTGGGGCCCATAGCAGCAGCAGCAAGTTCTGTGAGGGCAATCTGGATGTTTAAACTTATATACCAATACTGCCAGAAGCCAAGATGGAGGAATAAAGTTTAGTGGCTCCTCTAAATCCCTCCCAGATCAAGA
>JAQQSW010000290.1:20747-55092 GCA_028646575.1 Pseudocheirus occidentalis
ATACCCAGACCAACATGGCCATTGTAGTCACCAATGGCCACAAAAGCCTTGAACCTGGTACGTTGTCCAGCTCTAGTTTGTTTCTGAACAGGCATGATCTTCAGGACCTCATCTTTCAATGAAGATCCCAGGAAGAAATCTATCATCTCAGACTCCTTAATAGGAAGCGAAAAAAGATAGATCTTTTCCAAAGACTTGATCTTCCTGTCCTTGACTAGCTGGCCCAGCTTAGTGACAGGAAGCCACTCCTTATCTTTGGCCTTTCCTCCCCAGGCCCCGCGGCCACGACCACAGCCTCTACCACTGCCCTGGCCTCGACCTCGGCCCCCACTGCCAAAGCCCTCGCAGAAGCCTCCCTGGCCTCCAACACCCCTTGCACCTCCTGCAGCAGCAGTGTCGTCCACCATTTGGTGTTCACTAGAAGTAGAAGCTGTTCACTAGAAGTAGAAGCTTCTTTATTTCTAATGAAGTATTTAATTAGGGATATTCAATTTGTTCTTTTTCTAGGCTTTCAATTGCATACCCAATACATTGACCTCCATTTTCTCTAATTTTTTCATGTATTCATTCAGGAATATAAAACTTTCCCTAAGAACTGCCTTTGCTGCATCCCATAAGTTTTGGTATGATGTCTCATTATTGTCATTCTCTAGAATGAAGTTAATTGTTGTTTCTATAATTTCTTGTTTGACACACTCATTCTTAAGGATTAAATTATTTAGTATCCAATTAGTTTTTTTGTTTATCTTTCCATGACCATTTATTACATATAATTTTTATTGCATCATGATCTGAGAATAATGCATTTAATATTTCTGCCTTTCTGCACTGAAGTATGAGGTTTTTATGCCCTAATCCATAGTCAATTTTTGTATATGTGCCATGTACTGCTGACAGGAAGGTATATCCCTTTTTATCCCCATTCAGTTTTCTCCAGAGTTTTTTCTCCAGAGTTCTATCTTGTCTAGCCTTTCTAAAATTCTATTTGCCTCTTTAACTTCTTTCTTGTTTATTTTGAGGTTAGATTCACCAAGTTTAGAGAGGGTCAGATTGATCTCCCCCTAGTATTGTTTTGGTATCTGTTTCTTCCTCTAATTCCCTTGAGTTTTCCTCTAGGAATCTGAATGTTATACTGCTTGATGCATATATGTTAAGTAATGATATTGCTTCATTCTCAATGGTGCCTTTTAGAAGGTTGTAGTTTACTTCCTTATCTGTTTTAATTAGATCTATTTTTGCTTTTACTTTATCTGAAATAAGGATTGCCATCCGTACCTTTTTTTTTCTTTAGATGAAGCATAATATATTCTCCTCCATCCTTTTACCTTTTCCCCATGGGTATCCAATTGTTCAAATGTGTTTCTTGTAGACAGCATGTTGTAGGATTGTGGTTTTTAATACATTCTGCTATCAGCCTCTGTTTTATGGGAGAGTACATCCCATTCACATTCACAATTATGATTTCTATCTGTGACTTTCCCTCCATCTTATTCCCTCCCCTGGTTATATCTTTGTATCTTCCTTTTCCCTTCCCCTCCTTAAGAGTTTTCCTTTTGAACACAACCTCCTTCAGTATTCCCTCCCTGTTTCCCCACCCTTTACCTACCCTTTCCCCTTGCTACTCTTTCCCTCCCTTCTGAACACCCTTCCCCTTCGTACAATTCCCCCTCCCCGTTATCCCTTCTACTGCTTGTATGGTACAACAGATTTTTATTCTTAACGTAGTATGTTATTCCCTCCTTTCACCCAATGCAAAGGTAGTAAATTTCATACAGTGCTCCTCTCCCTCCCTCTTTTCCCTTGGTTGTTATCAGTTTTTGTGTCTTTTCTTTTTAGAATCTAAACTTAAATGTATTGATCACTCTTTAAATCAGAATGAAGAAGAGTGACAATCATATGATGCTCATTTCCTTCCTTCTCCCCACTCCACTTTGATATGGTTTTACCCTCCTCTTGTGGCAAAATTTGCCATTTTCTGCCTCAACTGTTCCTTTTCTCCAATTACAATCCCTTTCTTCCCCTTAGTACATTTTTTAAAAAAGTCTTCAGATTAGTTCACTTATACTGACACACTCTATCTATGTACATCCCTTTTAAATGTCACAATGCTTATACAGTTTTCAGTTTTGAAAGTTATCTGCTTCTCATATAGGGATGTAAATAGTTTGCTCTTATTGAGGCACAAGTAATATGCATGTTTGAGCATCTCTGTGTGTATGTGTGTGTGTTGACTGTGTGTTTTCCTGGTTTACCTATTTATGTCTTTCTGGGGTATTGTAAGTGGGGATTGAATTTTCCATTGAGCTCTGGCTTTTTCATAAGGAAAGTCTAGAAGTCCTATATTTGATTAAATGACCACCTCCTTGCCTGAAAGTTTATGCTGTCTTGCTGGGTAGTTGATCCTTGGTTGCTGTTCTAACTCTTTTGCTTCATGAAATATTACATTCCAATTTCTCTGATCTTTTAATGTAGCAGCTGCTAAGTTATGGGCAATCCTTTTTAAAAAAAATTTTAAATTTATCTTCTTGTTTACATCATTCATTTCCAAAAGATTTTGATTTACAAATTTTCTCCCCGTCTTTCCCCTATCCCCAACCCCCAAACAAAGATACCACTATAAAGCCCCTCCCCTGATTTGCTCTCTTTTGTGCCCTCCTCCAATGCCGCACTAACTTTCTGGTAGGGCAGAGAGGGTCTCCCTACCCCATTCCCTGTATATCTTAATTCCCAGTTGCATTAAATTCTAGATTCTTTCGGTTCCTCCCTTGTCACCCACCTCCACTGGAAAGACAAGCAATTCATTGCAGGCTATACATGTGTAATTATGCAGGACATCTCCACAGTGGACATACTGTGAGAGGTTGATTATATGTCCCTCCTTACTAGCCCATTCCCCCTTGTTCTGTTCTCTACCCTGTCCCTGCCCCTTTACTGAAGTTTGTGCTTCCAGCAACCTGCCCCCAGATCCTGCCCTTCCCTCCATCATCCCGCCTCTCATCCCCATCACTCCTACTCTCCTGTGTGGCATGACACCCAGTTTACAGTTTATGTCATTCCTTCCCTCAGCCAAATTCAATGAGAGTAAATGAAAGTAAAGTTGTAACAGTTATCCCTTTCCTCTTCTATATGGGATGATTAAGCCCATGATGTCTCTCTCCCTGTCTCCTCTTATTCTAGTCCTCTCCCACCTCAGAATTTCACTTTTTAAAGTTTCATCCCTTCCTATTCAATTGTTCCTGTACCCTCTATGTATACTACATATCTGAGCATATACTACATGCTCAGATATGTATTCATACACTGAAGGGACAATTCATATCCCTATAGTGAGTAAGTTTATTTTGCCCGTAAGATAACCTATCAAGGATATGTGCTGTGTAACTTAGCTGCTATTTATCATTCCCAGGAACTAGCCATTCCTGGTGCCAAGGCATGCTGGGGAGGGGACTGACTATTTCCCCCAAGCTTGCCATTAATTAACCCTTATCTTGCATCAATACACAGCCCTTTCCTTGGTAGTGGGAAGAGCCAGGCGCCAAGCTTTTTGCCTTGGAGCTGCTTTTGTTTGGGAAACATATAAAATCCCCTATGTTTTTTTTAATCCCCTTTGGAATTCCATCCATCAGGGAGATGTCTTGCCTGGAAATCTTCCCAATCAAAGAAAACTCTAGGGCTGAATTTCTGAATTCCCCAGCCACAGGGACCGAGAGTTGGGCTCTGTAGATTGGTGATGTCTTTTTTCCCTTTCTCTACTTACCTCATAATTATTCTTATGGTTATATTTCTCCTATTTCTGTGTTTATATGTATTTTGCTTTTGTTTTTCTAGGGTTTCTTGTATTATTCCATGTGTATAATTAAAATAGATATTTTTTCTCCTTGTGTCGTGTGTGTGTCATTTGTGGGAAAGAATCTGAACTAAAAATTCTACTCAGGACATATGCATATATACCCTCCTATATAGAAATATGTGTAAGTATACATATGTATCCATTTGTATTCCTGTCACTTATCCTCATACTAAGAAAAGTTTAATAAGTTACTATTATCATTTTTCCATATTGGCCCATAAATATTTCAACTTCAATAAGTTCCTTATGATTTCTTTCCATGTTTACCTTCTCATGCTTCTTGTGTTTGAGTGTCAAATTTTCTGTTCAGTTCTGATTTTTTCAGCAAGAATGCTTGAAAGTCATCCGCCTCACTGAATGACCACATTTTCTCCTGGAATATTATATTCAATTTTGCTGGGTAGGAGATTCTTGGTTTTAATCCCAGCTCCCTTGGTCTCTGAAATATTATATTCCAGGCCCTTTGATCTCTCAGTGTAGAAACTGCCAGATCCTGGGTTATCTTAATTCTGTTTCCATAGTATTCAAATTGTTTTCTCTTGGCAGTCTGTAATATTTTATCCCTGATCTGGGTATTCTGGAACCTGGCAATAATATTTCTAGGAGTTTTCTTTTGGGGATTTTTTTTCAAGAGATTATTGGTGAATTCTTTCAAGTTCTATTTTGCCCTCTGATTCTAAAACAACAGGTCAATTTTCCTTGAGAATTTCTTTTTTTGATCATGGCTTTCAGGTAGACTAAGAATTTTCAAATTGTCTCTCCTGGATCTATTTTCCAGGTCAGTGGTTTTGTCAAGGAGATATTTCACATTGCTTTCTATTTTTTCATTTTTTATAACTCTTTAATAGTAACTTGGTTTCTCATAAAGTCATTAGCTTCCACTTGCTCCACTCTAATTCTGAAGGAATTACTCTCTTCAGAATGCTTTTGAGATTCTTTCTCCATCTGGCAAATTCATCTTTTTAAGGCATTCTTCTCCTCATTGGCTTTTTGGGCCTCTTTTGCCATTTGAGTTAATTTGTTCTTTAAGGTGTTGTTTTCTTCAGTCAGGTTGTTGACTCTCTTTTCTTGATTTTCTCTAATCATTCTCATTTCTCATCCCAATTTTTCCTCCACTTCTCTTATTTGGTTTTCAAAGCCCTTTTTAAATTGACCTATGGCTTGTAGGCATTCTTTGTATTTCTTAGAAGCATTTGGTGTGGGCGTTCTGACTATTGTCTCTCTGTAGTTCCATGCTTTGATCCTTTTTGTTCCCAAAAAAGGATTCTAGAGTTTTATTGCTGTTCTTACTTTGCTTCCTTTTCCTACTCATATTGGCCAGGCAATTAGTTACTTGATTTTTTAGTTCTGTGGAACTCTGCTTCCAGGGGGGAAAGCTCTTTACCAAATCACTGGGGTTTTCACAGCTGCCGGAGCTATTAGGAGGGTGCTGCAGCCACTACGAGCTTTGGCTCATTGAAAGCACACCCCAAGTCCACCACCCAAGACCACCATCTGGATCCAGGAGGGTCAATGCAACAGCCCTTGGCTCTGATCAATCATCTTGGCCCCCCTTCAATCTGCAGGCCAGGAGCTCTGAAGCATCCCAGAAGAGGCAGTTGCCGCTTACAGTTGTTCCTGCCGCTTCCTGCTTCTTCGGTGCCTCAGGGGCAGTTTGGCCTGACTGCTTTTTTCCCCCCAAATTTAGCTTGAATTCCATTGACCTTTCTCTTAGCCACATTTCTTCTGGCTTGATAAATATCGAGATTGCCCCAGGTGCTGCAGATCCGCTCTCCTGTAGACTCAGGCTGTGGCTCATCCAGAGTACTCTGGTGCCTGGCCACAGTTTCAGTTTTGGGCTGGGCTGGGCTGGCCTTGTCGCCCAGACTGTCACGATGAGGCCTTCCTACCAAGCTGCCTTCAGTGAGAGATGTGTTTTGTGTATATTTGTGAGTTTGGGAGCACTAAAATTTGTTTAGAGTCATATTTTATGGGTATTTAGGGTGGCTGTGTGGGAGCTGCAAAACTTTGCTGCTTCTATGCCTCCATCTTGGCTCTGCCCCCCAGATTGTCTCTTCTTGATCTGTTTTCCAGGTCAGTTGTTTTTCAAGTGGGATATTTTGCATTTTCTTCCAATTTTTAAATCTTTGTGTTTTGTTTGACTGACTCTTGTTACATCATAGAGTCCTTAGCTTCAGTCTGTCTAATTCTAATTTTTAGTGAATTATTTTCCTCAATTAGCTTTTGGAGTTCTATTTCCATATGTTCTTTTTCTATTTTTAGGGAGGTATTGTCTCCAGTTAGATTTTGAACCTCCCATCCTATCCTAGTTCTCCAATGTTACTTTTTAAAGATTTGATTTCTTCAGCAAGATTTTTTTTTCCAATTTGGTCAGTGTAGATTTGAATTTATCTCCTACCTCTCTAATTTCATTTGTAAAATCTCTTTTGAGATTCTCCAAGAAAGCTCTTTGGGCTTGAGACCAATTCATGTTTTCTTCTGTGTTTTCCAATGTGAGTATAGTGTCTGTGTTGCCTTCTGAATTTTGTTGTTCTTGCTCTCTATAAAAAGATTTGATTGTCCGAGCCTTCACAGTTTCCTTCTTCCCCTTTGTGAGCACTTATGTCCTGGATTTTATAGTGGCTCTCCCCTTCTGGGGTGTTGAAGTACTGAGCTTCTCAGGCTGGGAGATAGGGGTTTGGTAGCTGTAAGCTCTGAGTGTAAGGACTGAGTCCAAGACCAGGATTCTCAGTGATTCCCCTGAGCTATCCTGAGGCTTACAGAGTAACCTGTGGGGATGGGGTGGTCTGGCTCCTTCAGGTTTCCACCTCTGTGTCTCTGGGCTACAGCTTAGTCAGGTTCAGTAGCTGGAAGCCAAAGGGCGTGGCTCTGGTCTTTGTTAGGGCCTGCTGGCTCCACCCTCCTGGGCTTAGGCTCTGTACTGTCTTCCTTCACCTTTCTTCAGCCTTGCCCAAGCCTGAGTCAGGGAGGGGGGATCAGAGCAACTAAACTTTTTTCCTCCATCTTGGCATCTGCAAGTTTGGGTGTACAAATTTAAACATCCAGGTTGCCCCAGGGAAAGCTTCTGAACCTGCTGTGAGCCCCAAGTTTTTCCTACCTAGTCCAATGATACTCTGTTCTGTGGTGAGATGGCTACAAATCCTTTTGGCTGGGTGAGTCAGCTGGCTGGCTAGGGCTTCTTCCCAGTCTGCTGTACTCTGCACTTGGCTGCACGCTGGTGTGGCTCCGTGTGCTCCAGGTTCTCCTTGCACAGACTTAAGTAGGCACTTCCCTGGGTTGGGAATCTGCCACGGTCTGTCTCCCACTGAGTTCTGTCACTCTTAAATCTGTTGAAACTCACTTTTTAGCCTTTAGCAACAGAATTGTTCAAGATCCTAGAAACACTACCTCTTCCTTTCCCCATCTTAGCTCCACCCTCCCATGCAATGTTATTCTAACTTCATCCAAAACTCCTCCTGGGTTGCACGCCTCACTCAATTCATTTGGTCACTACAAAAATCCCTGTAACCAATGTAGTGTGGTAGACTGCCCTAACAAATCTGGCATCAGACAATTGACCTCTGTCCCAAATAAAAGCAAATGTAAAGGTATCTAATCAATTTCTGGCATAGCCTGGGAATGCCAGAATGGCCTCTTGTTCCCATGCCTAGAGGCACTCTACTTCTTGAGTTTCACTCATTCCACCTGGGATTCATCCTCTGACACCCACCTTTGCAATGGAATTTCCACCTTGCTCTTCTTATGCTGCTCCACTCTATAGCATAGACTCCCTCCCACCTAGGAAGGTCTTGGTACCCTTGTGAAAACCATGACCAAATTATCCCTCTTTGCTGAGAGCAATTCTGCTGAAATTTCTCTCTGGTTAAGGTTGTCCCTCCAGTAATGGTGGATAATTTCCTGCCACTGGGCTTTGTTGATGGCCATTTGGTCCCTGACTGGTACCATAGTCACTTTTGGTGGACTGGTCAAGTCTTTTGGGAGCCTCTTGGCAGATGTAACCAGGGGCTTTCAGCATACTGGAAGGTGTGTCACCAGCCTAAAAAGGCAGATTGTTTTATTTGCCCTCATGATACTGCAGAATCACTGGATACTAGACACCCTATTGGCTGAGCAAGGAAGGGCATGTACCCTTATTGGGAAGAAATTTTGTTCCTAGGCCAACCAGTCTTCCCTTGTACAGGAACACCTTTGAACTCTAAATAGGAAACAGAATGTTCATGCAATGTGGACCAAAATGCTCTGAAACATGTCTCTCTCTTGATTCCTTGGCATATTCTCCTACTTACCTGGAAACCTTGGCAAAATTCTCCCCCTACCCTTATTGTTCTGCCTGATGTTGCTCCTCCTTATTTGCTTGGCTGTCTATCTTGGCATTCATTTTGTATCTCAGCTATTGTCTGTTGCCTTACATAAAATAAAAGTCAGGTTTCAAGTGATTGTTCCCACTCAAGCTACAGGACCCTCAAAGCCTTATACTAGAGGGGGGGAATTGAAGAGGATTTGCAATTCTTATATTAACAATATAAATGTTTTAATGGTTATATTATCTAGATTGATTGGAATGTCCATGTTTTCCAGGAGATTCTCACTTGGGAGCTGGAGCTACAACCAACACAATACACCAGAAAGTGATCAATAAAGACCTCCTGACATGCTCACAATTCACATATTCCTGAACTTGTGAGTGCCAAGTTAACCACAACAGAGGCTGCTGCCCTCCTCTTCCCATCATGCTAACTCTGGTTTGTTTGTTTTTTGTTTTTACCCCACTGAATAATCACAAGATTCAGTCACCCTTGAGACTTGAGACAATCACCTTAAGATTGGTGCCCACAGGACTCAAGAGCACCTGCCTGGTCTCTAGAAATCCTGCATGTAAGTCTTGCAGATGCAAACTGTTTAAGACCTAAGAATGACTATGCCGTGAACTACTCAGTTGTGGGTTTCTTAAGGATATAATCCCTGACTTTGCACAACAAGAGCAGTCCCTCTCCTGAGGGAGACTTCCATAGACAAACTTTCTTACTCATTATGAAATTGATTAAGCTGTACCCTGCTCTGTTCAGTTCTGGATATTCTCAGATTAGAGACTATTCCACGTCTGGACTAAACTCAAAATTATTTTGACATACATAGCTATGTGAATGCTGTCTCCACCATTAAACTGTGAGCTCACTGAGAGCACAGATTGCTTATTTTTGCTTTGTTTTGGTTCTTTCTTTGTTTTCTGTCTTTCTCCATATCTAAGTGCTTAGCACACTGTTTGGCAGAGAGTAGGCCCTTACTCAATGCTTATTGACTGACTGAGAGCGATTTATGGAATCATCAGATTTTCTCTTAGATTTTTAGTTCTATTCAGAAAAATAGGAAAAAAAAACAGACTCTATTCCAAGGAAATGATTAAAGATTATACAGGAGGGTGGGACAGCTAGGTGCAACAGTGAATAGAGTATGGGCCTCAGAGTCAGAAGGACCTGAGTTCCAATTCTGCCTTAGACGCTTGACAAACTCACTGGCTGTGTGATCTTGGACAAGTCACTTATCCCCAATTGCTTGGCCTTATCCCCTCAAAAAAAAGATGATACAGGAAATTGTAGAACTGTTAACATTATGTCCTTGTTATCCTTCAAATACTATGAACTTTAAAGGGGCTCAAAAATATTTGTCATATGGATGGCCCCCATTCAACTTTCAGCAAGGCAAACTCTAGGAACTCAAGACTAGGCCACTAAGTCTGGGACAGGGCTATGCATCCACAGAATCATCTGGACACAGTGAAGCACAAAGTAGCTCAGGACCCTGCTTCTGTTCTCCTATTAGAACCCAGTAAGCTGACAATTTAGTAACATGAAGCCACACAAAGACAAACAGAAGTCAATGTTTCAGGATGAGCATATTTATTGGTATTGCAAAGAAAGGGAAGGGAAAGATCTAGAAGTACGTGCTGTCCCCATACAGGGGCCACATGAGAACTGGAAATGGGTCTGCTAAACGAACATCTTCTTCCTGTACTGAAACAAGAAAAGGAGAAGCTTACGGGACTGACTATGGGAGTCCCGGCGATGGACTGTGCTTGAAGTAATTCCCTGCCACACAGCAATGGTAATTACAGAGTCGTATATAAGTACAATTTTAAAAAGAAGGCAAAACAAAATTTGGAAAGACATACTGGTCAGGTATAAGTTTAAGTAACATAAAGGAGAAGGGAAAAGAATAAGGGATGTCTCTCTGTTTCTGTCGGCCTCTCTCTCTCTCTCTTTCTCTCTGTCTCTGTCTCTCTCTCTCTCTCTCTCTCTCTCTCTCTCTCTCTTTCTCTCTCTCCCCCCTTTCTTTAACTTCCTTCTGCCTCCTGCCCCTTCTCCCTCTTGCCCTAGTTCCTGCCCCCTCTCACCCCTTTCTCTGCCTTTTTCTGCTTCTCACTCACTTTCTCCCTAACTCTTTCTCTGTCTCTGTCCCTCTCAGAGACTACAAGGAAGAGAGAAGCTGCTATGAGCAAATAATTTAGAGGAAAGAAGAGTGAAAAAGGGTCAAACTAATAGAAAAGGGGAAAGAGCTCAAAAGATACTTTAGGACTGATACGATGTAAGGTGACTGCAAGTTCATGTCCAAACGTGGACACTGGTTCACTAAGAAGAAAAATGACGTACCTTAGCAGTGGGGAGAGGTGACGGCTTCCTTAGTATCCTTCTGGTTCATCTGGCCCCAGGTGTGTGATTCCTTCGTCACTACTCAAAGAATCTTCTCCTGATGGACACTCTTCACTATAGTCAGGGGGAGTTGGAGGCTCATCATCATCGTGAGGGGGAGGTGCAGGAGTTTCAAAGGGGGAGTTACAGGATCACCACAGTCATTAGAGAGAACATCAAGCCCATCTTAAGGAGGATCATCACCAGTATTTTGTTCATTTAAGAGGAGACAACATTGGTAGAGAAAAGTGAGATGAAAGAAAATGCGGGATATGCAGTGAACGCACACAGAATTGTGTGTGTCATAGGCTCATTGTTCAGAGGATGGACCATTCGTGTAGTGCTGAATAGGGGTGAGCCAAACTTACCCAATGGATAGCTAATAAGGATCTCAGAGATCCCTGCTGGGCCCAGGTTCAAGGTAGACCTGGAAGGAAGATCACATTGGCCATGGGCAAAGAACACTCTTAGCCTGGACCCATATAGTGACAGCTGTAGAAGATCCTGGAAGTTTGCTCTATCAAAAACATGAGTTACCCGGCTCTTTGAGTCTTAATCATGTGTGTTTCTTATATTCCCATCCTGTCATTTGTGGATGACCTCACATTCTATGTGTATGGATTCTCTTACATATTTCTTATAAAGTTCCAATCTTCTACTTGGTATATGTGAAAGAAAGTCAATTCAAGCTTCAAGATACAGTTAAATTATTTATAGGATTATATATACACACATACACATTTATACACATATTATATACATACACATTTATATACATATTACATACATGCACATTTATACATATATTCACACATATACATGCATACATACACATTTATACATATATTCGTACATATACATGCATATATACACATATATACACACACCCACAAACATACACACGCACATACACATATACATTTGTTTTCTTATGAATTGTGTCCTTCAGTAAATATTGAGTAAGGGGGTAGATTGTGGCAGGTCATATGAATGACTTGTACAAAGTAAAGCAACTCAGTGCGGCTTCTTGGTATATAATTTGAAAAACATTGTGTGCCATGAAATTTCTGGTACATGCAGCCATTAAATGGTGTTCTAGTAAAAGATAGTCTTATGGACTGTGGTGGGGAAGAATGAAGTGGGTAGAGGTGGGAATGAAGAAAACAGAGGGAAAGATTAGATCTCATCTTTGATGGCCTGCCTCCTAAAGATTTATTATGGTCATGAATGGAACTATTAATTGTCTCTTACATTTTCCCTATTTAAGAGGGTGAAAGTGAACAAAGTAAGTTTCCTAGATTTCTTTTCAGAAAGGAGAAATGGTTTGTTGTTGCTGTTGTTTTTTGAAGAGTGGTGCAGAATTTCTGATGAATTGTCTCATCCCTTGACATGGATCACACCCAAAACAGCTGCTGCTCTGAGCAACAGAATCATTCAAAGTGAGGAAAGTCTCAAGCAGTGCCTTCACAGTTTTGTGGTATGAAAGTCCTTGGAAAGTTCTGCTTTATGATGCATATAGTGGCAATTTCAACAGAAAAGTAAAAGTAAAAACAAGCTGAATTTAATGTTCTTTACCCAGCAGGGTTATCTGTGTTTTATACAAACTTGTTCTAGGTACTCTACATACATGAGGTATAGCAAGGATCATAAATAAATGAAGAATAGAATTAATAGAGCTTATAGGATAGGTTGGGGGCAGCTAGGTGGCACACTGAATAGAGCACCAGCCCTGGAATCAGAAAGACCTGAGTTCAAATCCAGCCATAGACACTTGACATACCTGCTAACCAAGTGACCTTGGGTAAGTCACTTTACCCCAATTGCCCTGCCTTCCCCCTCCAAAAAATAGAGCAAAAATTAAAAAAAAAGATAAAGTATAGATTGGGTATGGCTGATAACCCAGGGAAAAAGAGAGATTTGAGGAGTCATCAGAACTCGGAAAATAAGAATACCACCTCTTGTTTATCTGACTCAAGAAAGACAAAAGTACCTGAATTACTGAGGAGGGCAAACTCAAAATGATTTCTTTGGAATGATACCCTGATGCCCATCCCAAAAACCTACTAACATCATCATAGATTCTCTGGCCCCACATACCTGTGTTTTGAGCTGAGCTCAGGCGCAACAGAACCAGTGAGAAAAGGAATAATAGCCTACATATCTCAGCATGTGTGTATATGTGTACATAGAGGGTACAGGATCAACTGAATGTGAAGAGATGATACTTTAAAAGGTGAAATTCTGAGTTGGGAGGGGACTAGAATGAGAGGAGACAGGGAAAGACAAAATGGGGCTAATCATCCCATATAGAAGAGGCAAGGGATAACTGTTACAACTTTACTTTCATTTACTCTCATTGAATTTGGCTTAGGGAAGAAATGACATAAACTCTAAACTGGGTATCTTGCCACAAAGGAGAGAAACGGGGAATGGGGATGAGAGGTGGGATGATGGAGGGAAGGGCAGGGTCGAGGGGAGGATTTCTGGAAGCACACACACTTCAGTAAAGGGACAGGGTAGAGAATAGAAAAAAGGGGGGAGCAGGATAGGAAGGAGGGACATGTAATCAGCCTCTCACCATATGTCCACTGTGGAGATGTCCTGCACAATTACACATGTGCAGCCTGCTTTGAATTGCTTTTCTTCCAGTGGGGGTGGGTGATGAGGGAGGAACTGTAAGAATCCAGAATTTAAAGTACTAAAATCAAATGTATATACATATATATATATATATATATATATATATATATATATATATATACACACACACAAATACATACATATATATACATACATATATATATATACATACATATATGAAATTATTATTATTATTATTAACTACATGGAACTGGGAATTAAGATATACAGGCATTGTATACCTGCCCTACCAGAAACTTAGAAGGGTGATGGAGGAAGACATAAAAGGGAGCAGATTGGGGGAGGGGCTTTACAGTGGGATTGCTGTTTTGGGGTTATGAGTAGGGGAAAGAAGGGGGGAAAATTTGTTACTCAGGAAATGAATTATGTATATAAGAAACAAAAATAATTAATTTATTAAAAAGAACAATTTGATGTATCATCTTCCCAATGTTTGGATGTAGGCAATTTAATCTTATTGAATAATATTTTTTTCTTAGTCACCTTTTTATGTTTCTCTTCAGTACTGTATTTGAAAATTTAATTTCCTGTTCACATCTGGCCTTTATATCAGGACAGTTTTAAAGTCGAATATTTCATTGCATGTCTACTGAAAGATTATGCTCCCTTTTTCTGGGTAATTGATTTTTGCTTGTTATCCAAGCTCTCTTGACTCACAACATATCATATTCCAAGGCCTCTGATCCTTTAACGTAGAAGCTGCTAAGACCTGTGTAATTCTGACTGTACCTCCTTAGTATTTAAATTGTTTCTTCCTGACTGCATACAAGGTTCTCTCCTTGACTTGACAGTTTGGAATTTGGCTATAACATTCCTTGACAGTTTATTCTGAGGATCTCTTTCAGGTCATAGGTGAATTTTTTCAATAATTATTTTATCCTTCTGTTCAGGGCTATTGAGTGGACTTTTCCTTGATAATTTCTTGAAAGATTCTGTCCAGACTCTTTTTTTTTATTACGGATTTCAGGTAGTACAGTGATTTTTAAATTCTCTCTCCTTGAAGAAATTTCAATGTTAGCTTTTTAGCCAATGAAGGACTTCACATTTTCTTCAAAGTTTTAATTCTTTGGATTTTATTTGACCAATTCTTGAAATCTCATAATGCCTTAGCTCACACTTGCCCACTACTAATTTTTAAGGAATTATTTTCTTCACTTAGTATTTGTACCTCCTTTTCCATTTGGCTATTTTTTAATTTTTTTAAGAAGTTGATTTCTCCATTGGGTTTTTTTATGCTTCCCTTTCTATCTTTTTGAGATTATCTGGAATCACTCATTTTTTCTCAATTTTCCTTCTGACCCTTTGCTTTGATTTTAAAAATCCTTTTTTCTTTTCATATCCAATGTCCAATTTACTTATTCTTTTCCCTCCCCAGATTCATTGACTCGTAGCACTTACTTTATAGACTTATTAAGACATTTTAGAGGCCATATGATCCAATCTCATATATCAGATGAAGAAGATGGAGCCAATAGGTGAAGTGACTCCTTCACAGTGTGAAATTAGGTAGCATAGCCAGAGATCAAACATTTACCTATCAGTTTTTCTGTTAATGGAAAAGAGATTGATCATTTCTTTTTTCTCCAGTGGTTTTTTATGCTTCCCTTTCTATCTTTTTTGAGATTATCTTGAATCACTTATTTCTTTTCTCAATTTTTCTTCTGACCGTCTTTGATTTTAAAAATATTTGTGAACTCTTCCAACAGCATTTTACGGTTTGAGAGCAATTCATATTCCCCTTTGAGACTTCACTGGAAGGTATGTGAACATTGTTGTCCTCTTCTGAGTTTATGCTTTTACCTTTCCTCTCTTCGTAGTGGCTTTCTATGGTAGGGCTCTTTTTATGCACACTTGCATATTTCTTGACTTTTTAACTTGAGCTATGCTCCTGAGGTACCAGGGTCCCTGTTCTATGTTTCTTGTGTTGGTGGCCAGGGCCCTGCTCACTGGCTTTCTGAGCCTGGGTCTCCAGGACTGGTGGTTGAGTCACTTTCTGGGGGTGGCCTAGCCTAGTCATATATATTATGTCCTGGATACCAAGCCCGATAATTTGCCTGCTACACTGGGTTTAGATGCCTCACACTGGCCTGCTCTGCCACTGGGTTGCTGAGTCAGGACCATAGGTCTCTGTTCTTGGTCTGTGCCGTGGCTAAGAGCCTGCCTCTTGTTTGCTCAAATGCCTCCTTCACTGGGCTGCATTCATCGTTTAAGACAGTAAGACAGACTGTTCCTGAAATGTGTCTAAGTAATCTTACTCTGGAAAATTGTTTAACTTCATTTTTTGTGTATTCTGCTGCTTCAGAATTCCTTTGTGGCAGTGTGGTAATGGCAGGTTGAAGCAGGAAAACTCTCCAGCTCCCACATAGGCACCTCAAATACCCATAAATTATGACTTTAGGGCTCCAGAATTCACAGAATTCAAAAAAAAAAACACATCTTTCACTGAATGCAGCTCGACAGGCAGGACAGGAAGGGTTCATCACAGCAAACTGGGCGCAGAAACCAGCTCAGCCTGAAACTGTGGCTTGACCCTGGAGCAGCCAAGACAAGCTACAGCTGGAAACTTCAGGACAATAGATCAATGGCAGCTGTGGGGATTTTCAGAATTATCACACCATAAAAAAATAAGGACTAAATGAAAGATTAGTAGAACTTATTTAAATTTGGGGGAGAAAATCTGACTGAAACTGTCTCCAGGGCAAGGAAGCAGCAGAAAGGGGCCCTGGAGCTGCTCCCACATGGCTGCTTCAGAAGTTCCCATCCTGCAGATTGCAGGGTCGGGGGGGGGGGCAAGCAAGCATTCAGAGGTTAAGTGCTCTTGCCTTAAGCTGCCTGGATGCAGATAGTGGTCTTGACTGGTGGTCCTGGAGGGGGTTTTCAGTGAACCAAAGCTGGTGGGGGCTGCAGCAGATGCCTAATACCACTGGCAGCTGTGAAAACCCCAGCTATAAGAGATAGAGCTCTCCCCTCTGAAAGCAGAGTTCCACAGAGCTAAAAATCGAGTAATTGACTGATAACATGAGCACACAAAGGAAGCAAAGTTA
This sequence comes from Pseudocheirus occidentalis, assembly GCA_028646575.1. Classification (NCBI taxonomy): domain Eukaryota; kingdom Metazoa; phylum Chordata; class Mammalia; order Diprotodontia; family Pseudocheiridae; genus Pseudocheirus; species Pseudocheirus occidentalis. The sequence goes on from JAQQSW010000290.1 coordinate 36,989, forward strand.
GAACAGCAATCCAACTTTAGATTCCTTTTTTGGGGGACGATAAGGATCAATGTAGGGAATGGGAAGAAGACAATATAGTCAGTACTCCCACACCAAAAGCTTCCAAGAAAAATGTAGACTAGTTACAATCCATAGAGGTGTTTAAGAAGGATTTTGAAAACCAAACAAGAGAAGTGGAGCAAAAATTGGGAAGAGAAATTTGAATGATGCAAGAAAATCACGAAAAGAGAGTCAACAACCTGACAGAAAACAATAATACCTTAAAAATAGATGAACTCAAATGCCAAAAGAGGCCCAAAAAGCCAATGAGGAGAATACCTTAAAAAGTAGAATTTTCCAGATGGAAAAAGAATCTCAAAAGCTTGTGGAAAAGAATAATTCCTTCAGAATTAGAGTGGAGCAAATGGAAGCAAATGACTTTATGAGAAATCAACATACTATTAAACAGATCCCAACAAATGAAAAGATAGAAGGCAATATGAAACATCTCCTTGAAAAAATCACTGACTTGGAAAATACATCCAGGAGAGACAATTTAGAAATCATTGTACTACCTGAAAGCCATGAACAAAAAAAGAACGTAGAAAGCATCCTTTTAGAAATTTTCAAGGATAATGCCCCAATATTTTAGAATCAAAGGGCAAAATAGAACTTGAAAGAATTCACCCATCACCTCTTGAAAAAGATCCCCAAAAGAAAACTCCCAGGACTGTTATAGTCCTGTTCTTGAGTTCCCACATCAAGGAGAAAATGTTACAAGCTGCCAAGAAGAAACAATTTGAATACTGTGGAAACACAATTACGATAACCCAGGATCTAGCAGCTTCAACATTAAGGGACTGAAGGGCCTGCAATGTGATATTCTGGAGATCAAGGGAGCTATGATTAAACAAAGAATCACATACCTAATAAAACTGAGTATAATGTTCTAGTGGCAAATATAGTCATTCAATGAGGTGGAGGACTTTCAAGCACTCTTGCTGAAAAGACCAGAACCGAAAAAGAAAATTTGACACTCAAATACAAGAAGTATGAGAAGGTAATCATGGAAAAGAAATCATAAGGAACTTATCATAGCTGAATTATTTACATGCCAACATGGAAAAACAATAGTTGTAACATGAAACTTTTCTTGGTATGAGGACAGGTGAAGGGAATAGGAATTTATGTATCTCAATACATACACATACTCTATATAGGATGGCTTATATGTGTGTGAATACATATCTGAGTATGTGTATTTATAAGTACATAGAGGGCATGGAATCAATTGAATAGGAAGGGATGATACTTTTAAAGGTGAAATTGAGAGGTGTGAGAGGAATAGAATGAGACAAGTCAGGGAGAGACAGAATAGGGTCAGTCATCTCATATAGAAGAGACAAGGGATAACTGTTACAATGTAGGGAAAGAGCAGGAAGGCAAAAGGAAAAAGGTCAACTTTACTTTCATTGAATTTGGCTTAGGGAAGGAATGACATACACTCTAAATAGAGTATTTTGCCACACAGGAGTTTAGGGGGAAAAGGGATGAGAAGGAGGATGATGGAGGTGAGGGCAGATTTGAGGGAAGGGTTGCTGAAAGCACACACTTATGTAAAGTGACAGAGACAGGGTGGAGAATAGAACAGTGTGTGGTGGGATATGAAGGAGGGAAATATAATCAGTCTCTCATAATATGTCCATTGTGGCTAGGTTCTGCATAACTACACATGTAAATCCTGTATTGAATTAATTGTCTTTTCATTGTGGGTGGGTGACAAAGGAAGAGTGGAAAGAATCTAGAATTTAAAGTTCTATAATAAAATGTTTAAAAATGTAGGTGTATATACATACACACATATATGTATATATATTCATTATTATTATTATTATTATTATCATCATCATCATCAACTCCATGATACTGGCAATTAAGATATACATGCCCTGAGGTAGGGAAATCCATTTCTCCCTACTGGAAAGTCAGATGGGTGATGGGGGAGGACATAGGTGAGAGCAGATTGGGGGAGCAGTTGTACCATGGGATAGGGTTGTTTGGGGTGGTGGGCAGGGAAAGATGGGGAGAACATTTGTAACTCAAAATCTCTTGGAAATAAATGATGTAAACAAGAAAATAACTGATGTAAAAATGATTTCTTTAGATGCTTAATTTAACATTTTTATTTTCACTTTTTTTGTATAGAAAATTGAGAACACGGATAACCTCCTGCCTTTTCTCCACTATCTTGGCTGTACCTTGATATTGTAACATTTAAAAAGAACAAGATTGGCATATGGAAGGGGTATAAAAAGATATTCCCATCCCACTACTTTGAAGAGAGAAAAAGTCTATGAATGAGGTAAATTCTCTATATTTTCATGCTTTTTATGTATATTGATCATGTTTGATTTCTCCACCCCTTCTTTCATTTATTCTTCCTTTAAAATATTATTAATTAAATATTTTTATTACATGCATTAAAATATGCATAATTATTTAATGTGAACTAGTACACAGAAGGAAGTTAAAAAGTGAACAAACAAAACAACAACTTTGAATGTTTATATGGTGAATTTATTACACACACATAAAATATGTATGCAAGTATATATGAGTATATGTTTATGTGTGTATAAAGCAAGTTGTATGTAATTGATGTTAATACTTTTATATACAACACTCTTTTTCTGTTCTTTGTATAAGGAAGTATTTTGCGTTTTTTGTTAAAAACTATTTTTTTTTTTGGTTTATGGTCTTTTGGGAAGGGGGAAAGCAGAGCAGTTGGGGTTAACTCAGCTAGAACATGTTAAGTGTCAGAGGCTAGACAGATTTGAACTCAAGTCCTCCTGACTCCAGGGCCAGTGCTCTATTCGCTGTGCCACCTAGCTTTCCCAAGAATCATTTTTTTTTCATTACAAAGAACAACCCCTCTTCCCCTCCAAACACACTATTCGCAGAAGACATGTTTCACTTCAGTACTCCAGACACTTAGCAGAGAAATTAAGAACTTTAATAGGTTTAGTAAAGAAAAATCATATAAAATAGTGTACAGACACACTAATTTTATATAGAAGTAATAGAATAGGAAAAACTTATAGTAAAACAAAGTTCATTCAATATATCAACAAAGCTCACAAAATATTTTGAAGTTAACCTAAAAACACACATTTGGGTATTACAATATTACCACTAGAAATATTCTTGATAGACAAAAATGAAGAAAAATAATTAAAGACATAATTATTATTCCATATTAGATTATGTCAATATAATAAAAAAATAAATTAAACATTTATATGATTTTATACATTTAGTGAAATAACTATTAAATTACTAAGAGGTTAACTTTTAGAAATAGTCAAAATGAAACAACATTGGTGCAGAGAACCAAAGATACTGAACCTCAAGGAAATAAACAGAAATTGGGAGAACGTAAAATAAGCTTTCAAGTTATATTATGAAGCAATCATCATCAGAATTACAAGGTATTGGGGAAAAATGTAAAATAGATAAATGGGGCAGAATAAATAAGGCAAAAAATACAAGTGAATACAGCAGTTCATTACTCATTACACCTAAGGACATAAATATCAAAGGAAGGACTGTTTATTAAGTTACAAATATTACTGCATAAAATGGAAAGGAGTTAGATAGAAATTAGTTTTAAACCTACCTATTGCTCCATGTGTCAGTAAGGAACAAATGGATATGTAACCTAATCCAAAAACTTATGGAAGTTAGGAATGAATAATTAAGGAAAGGAGGAATAAGGAAAGAAATAAGGAAGGAAGGAATAAAACAGAAAGAAGCATAATTTCAAATTTTGACTACGTTGAAATTTTTAGTATATAAAATGTAGAACATTCGACATTACTAAAGTCAATGCAACTAGAATAAGAACACAAACAGTGGAACAGGAAATTATTTACAGTGATTACATCTGATAATCTAATATTCAAGATATGCATGAGACTGAGACTAATAGATGGCCAAAAATATTACCCTGTAATTAGTTGGCTAAGGAGAATACGGTCTTTTTTCTTTTTATTTCAAAAATAACACCTTTATATCTTTTTCTTATGTAGTAATTTAATTTTAAAATAAAACTCACCCTTTCCTCAGACAGTAGGTAATCTCTAGTGACAGAATCATAAAGGAAAAAGAGAAAAAATATTACATCAGTAAAAATAACCCAAAACAAACTTTCCCAGGACATACAACTGAACATTTTTTTTCAAAAGAATTTCAAACCATCTACAACCTTTTTAAAGATCTTTCCCAATTATTAATTCTAAGATGAATAGAAAGGGAAAAAAAGCCTCTGATGGTCAGACTTGTAACATTCCAACTAGCAAAGTTATTCAAAGATGGATACAATTTGTTTTTGAAGGATAATAGGCAGTGTTGTGTCGAAGTGGATAGAGTGCTGTCTCCTGGAATCAGAAAGACTCATCTTCCTGAGTTCAAATCTAGTCTCAGACACTTGGGTCTAGGTAAATCACACTGGGTATATCACTTAATCCTGTTTGCTCCAATTCCTCATATGTAAAATGAGCTGAAGAAAGAAAGGATGAACCTCGCAATATGTTTGCCAGGAAAACATCAAATGGGATCACAAGGAGTCGAACATGTATGAAAGTACTGAAAAACAACAGCAATCAGAAGACAGACACAGTCTTGCCGTTTCAGCCAAAATATGAGTGGCTCCACATATTTTCAAGAAACTGAGGAATTAAGAAAGAGTAGTAAATAATGTATTATGTCCATTTTCTCAATCTCATTACTTTGCATACGGGTCAAGGACATAAAAGTCAGAATGATCCATCCTTTATGTAAGAAGCTACTCATAACTTTAATTATAGAAAAAAAAACTTGAAATGACAAATATTCCCATAAACTAGTGGATGAGTGAACAAATTATGATCATCAGTGTAGTGAACTATTAATTTAATTTTTAGAAATGAATATGATAATGAAATATGATAAAAATGATAATGAAATATAATGAAAATATGATATGAAAACGAATGTAATAAATTCAGAGAAGCCGTGTAAAAATTTTGTGAAGTCAGGTAGAGTGACATGAGCTGGACTAGGAGAGCAATATGAACGATGACTACAGTAATGTAAATAAAAAACCCAACAATGATTAATTGTAATGATCAGTCTCAATCCTGGATAAGAAATGATGAATCTCTTTTCCATTAACAGAGAAACTGATAGGTAAATGTTTGATCTCTGGCTGTGACTTCCACACTGTGAAGGAGTCACTTCACCTATTGGCTCCATGTTCTTCATCTGGAATATGAGATTGGATTATATGGCCTCTAAAATGTCTTCCCTCTCTAAGTCTATGAAGTGAGTGCTATGAGCCAATGAATCTGGGGAAGGAATGGGATGAGTAAATTGGACATTGGATATCAAAAGAAAAAAGGAGGGAAAGCAACATAACCTAGAGCAGTAGTTCGTGATAGTGACTTGGTGAGCAAAATATTTGGAAGAAAGATGGAGGGGGACATTAGTTTTGGGGAAGAATGTGTTCTGAACACCAAATTTTCATTGGAAACTTAATTTACTGAAGGTTTTGGAAATATTTACAATATTGTTGAAGAAGGAATGATGAAAAGAAGTATGGCAACTTAGTCCCACCAAGCCTAGTATCCTCAGGTAACCAAAGAGTACAGCTGCTAATGATTACGTAGCTTCTAACAGGAGGGGAGAGGGTAGGAGCTTACCTGTACAATTATTGTATCTTATTATTTCATTTCTGTCATTTTTTCTTTCCATTTTATATTTATCTTGCTGGCTCATTCTGGGTACTGGAAGAAAGCTAGTGAAAGGACTTTTGCAACACTGGATATAAAAATACCTGCAAGATGTCTGTGTTTCTGTGTGAGAGGGAAATCACAGGATGGAACACTACACATTATTGCAATAGCAATGTTATATGTGGCATTTCCAGGCAATATAACTTCAAAGACTTTGGTTAATTGATATTTGGTGATGACTTTTGGGACAGGAATTTTGCCAGTCTTCAACTCAATCCAACCAAAACTTAAGGATGGGAGTCATCCGGACATGTCTTCAGGTAAGTGACTGAGTGTGACATTCCAAAGGGGACATTGTTCTCTGAAGTCCTTAAAAGAGCAGTTGCCCTACATACATGCAGCACAGGTAACGTCAACACAATAGTTGCTACCAAGTGGTTATTGCTCCTTTTCTCAGTGGTCCTGATGGGCTTGAGCTCAGCTCAAAAGGTAAGTGGGGGCCAGAGAATCTATGATCATGTTTGGATGTTGTTGGGATGGGGGTCAGGGTATCATTTCAGAAAAGCCGTTTTTAGTTTGACCTCCTCAGTAATTCAGGTACTTTTTTCTTCCTTGAGTCAGATAAATAAGAGGTGGTATTCTTATTTTCCAAGCTCTGATGAGTCCTCAAATCTCTCCTCTTCTCTAGGTTATCAGCCATACCCAACCTATTCTTTTTTTTTAATTTTTGTTCTTTCTTTTTTGGAGGGGGAAGGCAGGACAGTTGGGGTAAAGTGACTTGCCCAAGGTCACATGACTAGTGTGTCGAGTGTCTGGGGCTGGATTTGAACTCAGCTCTTTCTGACTCCATGGCTGGTGCTCTATTCACTGTGCCACCTAGCTGCCCCCAACCTATTCTTTAAACTTTATTAATTCTATTCTTCATTCATCTATGATCCTTGCTATACCTCATTCATGTAGAGTATCCAGAACAAGACTGTATAAAATGCAGGTAAGACTACTGGGTAAAGAAAATTATTTTATTCAGCTTTCCTCTACTATAACTTTTCTGTTGAAATTTTCTGCACTATATGCATCCTAAAGTAGAAGTTTCCAAGGACTTTCATACCATAAACTGGTGAGGTTTCTGCTTGAGACTTTCTTCACTTTTGATGATTCTTTTGCTCAGAGCAGCAGCTGTTTTGGGTGTGATCCATGTCAAGGGATGAGACAATGCATGAGAAATTCAAAAAACCACAACAACAAACCATGTCTCCTTTCTGAAAAGAAATCTAGGAAGCTTACTTTGTTCACTTTCACCCTCCAAAACAGGTAAAATGCAAGAAATCATTAATAATTCCATTCATGACCATAATAAGTCTTTAGGAGGCAGGCTACCTATGTTGAAATCTAATCTTTCCCTCTATTTTCTTCATTCCCACCTATACCCACATCTTCCTTCCCCACCACAGTCCATAAGACTATCTTTCACTAGAGCCCCATTTAACTGCTTCATGCACTAGAAATTTCATGGGACAGAATCTTCTTTAAATTATGTGCCAAGAGGCCACACTGAGCTGTTTTACTTTGTAGAAGTCATTCATACGACCTGCCACAATTTACCCACTTAGTAAATATTGACTGATGGTCACAGTTCATAAGAATGCAAATATGTATAGGTATAGGTGTGTGTGTGTGTGTGTGTGTGTGTGTGTGTGTATACACACACACACACACATATATATATATATATATATATATACACATATATATATACTGTAAACACTTTAACTGTATCATGAAGCTTGAATTGACTTTCTTTCACGTATACTAAGTAGAAGATTGGAACTTTATAAGAAAGATGTAAGAGAATCTATACACAGAGAATGTAAGGTCATCCACAAATGAGGCGATGTGCATGTAATTAACACACATGATTAAGACTCATAGAGACAGACAACTCATGCTTTTGATAGAGCGAGCTTCCAGTGTCTTCGACAACTGTCATTATATGGGTCCAGGCTAAGATTGTTCTTTGCCCATTGCCAATATGATCTTTCTTCCAGGTCTACCTTGAACCTGGACCCAGCAAAGATCTCTGAGATCCTTACTAGTTACCCATTGTATAAGCTTGAGTCACCCCTATTCTGTACTACAGGGAAAGTACATCCTCTGGACAATGAGCCTATGACACAAAAATTCTGTGTGTTCACTACGTATAGGGCATTTTCTTTCATCTGACCTTCCTGTACTGATGCTATCTCCTCTTAAATCAACAAAATGCTGGTGAAGATCCTTCCTCTGAAGAAGGTGATATTCCTCCCTCTGGAGATCCTCCATCTCTTCTCGATGAGCCTTCATCTTCCCCTGAAGAAGGTGATGAGCCTCCAGAGCCCCCATCAGATGTGGATCCTAACCCAGTTGAACCAGAAACATACTAAAGAGGCTGTCAAATCTTCCCCTGCCAAGGTACCTTTTTTCTTCTTAACGAACCAGGGTCCACGTTTGAATATGAATTTGATGTCAATTAACATCTTATCAGTCCTAAAATATGTTTTCAGCTCTTTTCCCTTTTCTGTTAGTCTGACTCTTCTTTGCTCTTCTTTCATCTAAATTATTTGCTCACATAAACTTCTCTCTTCCTTGTTGTCCCTGAGAGGGACAGAAACAGAGAAAGAGTTAGAAAGAAAGAGGTAGAAAGAAGCAGAAAAAAGAGAAAGGGGAGGGAGGCAGCAGGAGCAGGGGCGGGTGTGAGAGTCACAGTGGGAGGAGGGCCTGAGGGAGGGAGCAGGAGTGAGGGCAAGAAGCAGCTGGGAGTTAAATTTGGGGAGAGAGAGAGGCAGAGAGAGACAGAGACATCCCCTATTCTTTTGCCTTCTCCTTTATGTTACTTATACTTATCCCTGCCCAGTATGTCTTTCCAAATTTTGTTTTGCCTTATTTTTAAAATTGCACTAATATCTGACTCTGTGATGACCATTGCTGTGAGGCAGGGGATCACTTCAAGCACAGTACATCTCCCACAAGCTTCTCCTTTTCATGTTTCAGTGCAGGAAGAGGAAGATGTGCATTTGGCAGACCCCTTTCCAATACTGATGGGGCCTACGTATGGGGACAGTACATACCTCTAGATCTTTTCCTTCCCTTTCTTTGCAATACCAATAAATATGCTGGTACTGAAACACTGACTTCTGTTTTTATTTGTGGAGCTTCATGTCATTTAATTGTCAGCTTACTAGGCTCTAGATACAGGAACAGAAGCAGGATCCTGAGCCAAAACAAAGAAAAAATAAGCATTCTGTCCTCTCGGTGAGCTCACAGTTTAATGGTGGAGGCAGCATTCATGTAGCTATGTATGTCAAAATAATTTTGAGTGTAGTCCAGTCTTGGAACAGCCTCTAAACTGAGAGTATCCAGAACTGAACAGAGCAGGGTAGGACCTGTGACAGGACCTTACACAAGTAACAGCTCAATGCCAGGTAAACAGTTAGGACCCACAGCCAACCAGCACAAGAAGCTGGAAACAGTGTACCCTCCATGTGAGAAATGAAGCTCAAATTTAAGAGAAAGGAAAAAGGCCATGAAAAGGGGCAGGAGATGAACAGAAAAAATAATCTGATGGTAGGAAGCAATTATGGTCACAGGGAAAACTGAGACACAAATTCAGAAAGGGAAACAATAACCCAATACCTGTGGGCAAAACCCCAAAGAAAAGTGCAAAGGTAGTTCATGCCAAGAAAATCTCATGGACGATCTCAAAAAGGAACTTAACTGTCAGAGAAGATGACGACCCCATCCCTGGGGCCCCCTACGCTGGCGACCTGGGTATCATAATTAGTTTCTCCCTATGTCTCATCCCCCATATGCAATGTGTTGCAAAGGTCTATTGATTTCACCTTTGCAGAATCTTCTGTCTTTGGATGCTGCTACTACTTTGATTCAGGCCTTCCTCATCTTGTACCTGGACTATTAAAATCGTCTAAGGGTGGGTCTGCCTAGCTCAAATCTCTCCTCACTTTCCTCCATGTTTCAGAAGAAGTCGTTTTCCTAAAGTGTAGGTTCAACCCTGGCACCTCCCTACCCATTAAACTACAGTGGCTCACTAATCCAGGACCAAAAATGAAATCCTCGTCAAGGCATTCCCAACACTTCCTAACTTTCTCCCCAACTGAAATTTTCCAGTATCCTTATATCTTATTCTTCCTCAGGTCTTAAGTAATCCTGAGAGATAGACCTCCTGCCTGTTTCTCAAACATGGACATTATTTTCTTCCTGTTCCCCACGTTGAAAATATTCTTCCTCCTCTTCCCTGTTAGCTTCCCTGTCCTCTTCTAAGTCAAAACTAAAATCCCATCTTCTTAAGCATCTTTCCAATGCTTCTTAATTCTAGTTTTTCCAAAACTTCTTCCTGCTAACTTCCCAACCCTTGCCATTTTTAATCACTTCCTATTTCCAAAATAAAACTTCTTTGTACATATTTGATTGAATGTTGTCACTGCCATTGGGCTGTGAGCTGCTTGAGGGCCAGAACTGTCTTTTAATTCTTTTTGTTTTCCCAGCATGTAACATAGCACCTGTGCTATAGTAGGGCCTGAATAAATGTTTATTGACTGGTTGGTGGGCCTGGAACAGTCATTAAACCTCTCTCAGCCTCGGTTTCCTTACTTATAAAACAGAGTAGTAATGAAAGCACTTACTTCACAGGGTTTTTGTGGAGATCTGAAGACATAATACATGTAAAGCACTTGGCAAAACTTCAGATGCTGTGCATCATTTTCTGGGATTGTTTTGGGGAAAGCCCTATGTAAACTTGAAGATAAGTGTGCATATGAGTTACATAAATATGAGTCACAAACAGAAAGGGGTGGCATTGACAAATGTAGGGGATATTTGATTTTCTGGATAAGCTTTGAGTTTGATTGGAAATAGCATTTATTTTTTATAATTACATGTAAAGATAGTTTTCAATACTCATTTTGTTTTGGAAAATTTTGAGTTCCAAACTTTTTCTCCTTTTCTTCCTCCCTTTGACTTTCTTCCAGAGAACAAGCAATCTGATACAGATTTTATGTGAGTAATCATTTAAAGATATTTTCACATTAGTAATGTGAAAGAGGAAACGGTACAATAAGGAAAAGCCATGTAAACAAAAAAAAAAAGAAAAGTGTGCTTTTATATGCATTCAGATTCCATAGCTATTTCTCTGGATGTGGTTAGCATTTTCCATCATGAGTTTTTTTAAATTGTCTTCAATCATCATATTGCTGAGAAGAGCCAAGTCAGTCATCGTCCATCATTGAAAAAAGGTTGCTGTTAGCTGTACAATGTTCTCCTGGTTATGCTTACTTGGCTTAGCAGTGTGGGGAGCCAAAGAGGCCTGATCCAGGACTCAGATAAACATCTCAACAAAGTGCTCTAAAGGAAGTCCTTTGAGATGGCTTTTTGTTAAGCTTGCTCCTAGAGCCTTTGATATGGGCTACCTTTAAAAGGGTGTTGTATTGAGTTTTTAAATCAAAGGCTCTACCCCAAGATTTTAGCCACCTTGATGTCAATTCTTATTAAATCATCCATTCTGTGCTACTTCCAGGACGTGACAGACTAAGATAATGATAAGAAAACTTGAGTTCTATTTCTTTGTCTCATTTGCTCTATAAAAACCTTTTCCTAAAAATCGATGAATGGAGTTTGATCCCACAAACTCCCTACCTGTTTGATTCTTTATCATGAGTTTGCTCACACTTGGGGCTGATACCCAGTGGTTCCTGCTATTCAGGTATTTCCAGTTTTTTTTTCTGTAATCTGCTTTCTCATCATTTCTTCTAGGACAATAGTATTCTACAATATTTGTATGTCAAAACTTGTTCAACCCAATTGATGAGCATCTTCTCAGTTTCCAATATTTTACCACTATGAAAGGGGCAGGTCTTGATATTTGTGTATAAGTAGGTCCTTTCCCCTTTTTTATAATATCTTTGGGATACAGACCTAGCAGTCGTTTCACTACATCCAAGTGAACACACAGTATGATTGTCATTTAGGTATAGTTCTAAATAATTCTGCACATTGGTTAGGATAGTTCAGAATTTCACCAAAAATACATTAGTGTTCCAATGCAGTCACCTCTTCTCCAACATTTAACATTTTCTTTTTTATGTCATATTAGTCAATCTGATAGGTGTGAGATGGTACCTCACATGTCTCATCAGAGACACGTATGTCTCTGATAGTTATTTAGAGTGATTGTTTATATTACTATGAATATTTTTAATTTCTTCATTTGAAAATTGCCTGTTCATATCCTTTAATCTTTTATCCATTTGGGAATGACTTTTATTCTTAGCAATTTGAATCAGTTCAATATATGTTTGAGAAATGAGGTCTTTGTCAGAAATACCAAGTGTAAACCTTATTTCACATCTTGCTGTTTTCCTTCTCATCTTTGTTGCATGGATTTTTTTTACCACAAAGCTTTTTAAATTTATGTAATCAAAATTATCTGCTTTGCATTTCATAATGTTCTCTGTCTCTTGTCGTCATAAATTGTTCCGTTTTCCATAGATCTGACAGGTAACTTATTTCTTACTATCCTAATTTGTTTATATTATCACCCTTCTTCTGTCCAGTTTGACCTTATTTTTGTATAAAATGTCAATTGTTGATCTATGTCCAGTTTCTGCCATAACTTTTCCCAGTTTTTCCAATCATTTTTATTAAATAGTGAGTTCTTATCACAGAGACTGGAGTCTTTGGGCTTTTCAATAAGAAGCTTGTATTGAGGAGTACTGGTCATTTATTACTCTGTCTTGTGTGTCTAAACTATTCCACTGATTTCCCCCTCCATTTCTTAGTCAGTACCAAGTAGCTTTGAAGATTGTTCTTTTATAATAGAGTTTTAGAACTGGTATGGTTAGACCACCTTCCTTTCCATTTTTTCCATCAATTCCCTTGGAATTTTTTCCATTTTTTTCTTCCAGATAAATATTTTTATTATATTTTGTAGCTCTAACAAACAATATTTGGTAATCTGATTGGTATGGCACTGGATTGGTTAATTACTTTAGGTGGAATTGTCATTCTTTTGTTACCTTTACCTATCAGTGAGCAATTGATATTTTTCCAGGAGTTTTGTTATGATTTTATTTGTGAGAAAAAAATGTTTTTGTAATTATGTTTATATGGTTCCTGGTTTTTCTTGGTAGGTAGACTCCTAAATACTTTATATTGTTTGCAATTATTTTAAATGGCATTTCTCTTTTTATCTCTTGTTGCAGGGCTTTTTTTTGGTAATACATAGCAATGCTAATGAGTTATATGGGTTTACTTTATATCCTGGAGTTTTGCTAAAGTGAATCATTTCAAGTAGCTTTGCCCTGGAATATCTAGGCTTCTCTAAGTATACCATCATATCACCTGCAGAGTTTTGTTTCCTCATTGCTTATTCTAATACTTTTAATTTATTTTTCTTCTCTTATTGCTAAAACAACCATTTCTATTATAATATTGAGTAATAGTGGTAATAATAAATATCTATTTTCAGGAAAGATTTCTAGCTTATTCCCATTACAGATAATGTTTTGTGATTACTTAAGGTAGATGCTACACATCATTTTAAGGAAAGCTCCACTTTTTCCTGTGTTCTCTATTTTTTTTAATGGGAATGATTGCTATATTTTCTCTAAAGCATTTTCTGCATCTCTTTAGATAATCATACGATTTCTGTGAGTTTTGTTGTTGATATGGTCAGTTATATTGATACCTTTCTAATATTGAAGCAGCTTGAATTCCTGTTTAAATCCCCTCTGGTTATACCATTTTACCCTGGTGAAAAATTGCTGCAATATTTTTGTTAAAATTTTTGCATGAATAGTTATTATAGAAATCTTTATATGATTTCTCTGATTTGGCTCTGCTTGGTTTATATACTATTGGGATTAATTGTTCATTAAATATTTGGGAACATTCACTTCAAAAAACTTCTCTCCCTTGAGGTTTTTTTATATGAAGTTCATTGATGACATTTATTTTTCTAAAATGGGATTATTTAAATAGTTCCTTTCCTTTAATGTTTATCTGGACAATTTGTAGTTTTGTAAATACAGATTCATTTCACTTAGATTGTCTAATTCATTGGCATACAGTTAGGCAAAATAGCTTCTAAATTCTCTTAACTTCATCATTGCTTGTGCCGTTACCCTTTTTTATTACTGAAAATTTTGTTTTCTTCTTTTTTAATCTAAATGACCAATTAATTATCTATTTTATTTTTTCCCATAAAACTAGACCTTCATTGTATTTTTACTTCAGTAGAATTCTTACTTCCAATTTTATTCATCTCTCCTCTGAGTAACTGATTTCCAATTTGGTTCTCAATTTGGGATTTTTTTTTGGAAAGGGTAAGATTAGGGGATTGAGCCCAAGGTCACACAGCTGTTAAGTATCTAATGTCTCAGGTCCAATTTAAACTTAGGTCCTCCTGACTCCAGGGTCAGTGGTCTATTCACTGTACCACCTATCTTCCCCAATTTTAAATTTTAGTTTAATTTCTGTACTCAACTTAGGATATATGTTATTTCCTTATTGAGCAAAATCCTATGAGAGTAACATCCACAGTATTCTCACCTTTTCCCTTCTTTCCCTCTAGTATAATTGGTCTTTCATGCCTCTTCAACTGAGGGCCAAATTGGAAAGCCTGAACATCAAAGGAGAGAAGAATAAAATTGAAATTAATAAAACTATTATATTGATAAATCTAATAATAACTGGTTTTTTGAAAGAGCCAATAAAATAGCTAAACCTTTAAGCAATTAGATTTTACAAAAGAAAGAAAACCAAATTACCAGTAGCAAAAATGAAAAAGATGAATTCATCACCAATGAAGAACAAATAATAACAATAACGAGGTTCTATGTTGCCCAACTGCATGCCAATAAATATGACAATCTTAGTGAGATTGATGAATATTGACAAAAATATAAATTCTATTCAGACATGGTTATTTGAAGATGTTAATGCGACACCTAGTTTGAGATTTCTGAAAGTCAGATGGAGTTGTGAGATTGGAGGACAGCAGAGCATTTAGGGTAGAAAAGGTAGAATTGAAAATCATTTGCAGAGAAATGGCACTTACATTTATGGAGGCTAATGAGATGACCAGGTGAAGTAGTACAGAGTGATAAAAATGCCTCTTGATAGTACCCTGTAGAATACTCTTGGTTTTGAGGGAAAGACTTAGATAAAGACAGAGCAAAAGCAAATGAGAAGGAATGATGTGATAGGTGGGGAGGGAACTAGTAGAGAGTGGGGTTCTGAAATCTACAGAGAAGGAAATATCAAGGAGAAGACGGTGAAGGACAGTGTGGGAAACTGCAAAGAGATCAAGGAGAACAAAGACTGAGAAAAGCCCACTGGATTTGGCCATTAAGAGATCTCTGGTTATTACACATTTTCTTCCCTTTTTTTTTGATTCTTTACAATTTTTGTGATTAGTTAGTAATGTCTCATGGAATAACTGCTTTCCACTTGCCCAATTCTATATTTGAGGATATTGTTTAACTCAATTAGCTTTTGTGCTTTCATTTCCATTTGACTACTTTTATTCCTTAGAAAGTAGTTTTCTTCAGTGGATTTTTTATCTCCTTTTTAATTTGCCCCATTCTCTTTTTTAATTAGTTTTGAAAGGTGTTGAGTCTTTCATTTTCACAATTATCTTGCATCACTCATATTTCTTTTCCTTACGTTAATTTTCCTTCTTTTATGTGATTTTTAAACTTCTTTTGTAACACTTCTATGAGTTTTTCTGGGCATGTGCCAACTTCTCCTATTGCTTGAGATTTTGCCCACAGGTTTTATGACACTGTTGTCTTCTTCTGATATAATTTCTTGGTCTTTCCTGTTATTATAATGACTTCCTACAGTTAGATATTTTTGTTGTTTTTTGTTCATCCACTTGGGATCCTTTTTATCTTTTTCCTCTCCCTAAAATTTTAGCACCACTGCCAGGGTGGAAGACCCAGTTGCTCCAACTGCATGTGCTCGATTCTGCAGACCCCGGCTGTTTACCTAGTCTCATATTGCTGTTGCCCTGAGACCCAAGGGAGACACTCCTATGTGGTTTTCCACTGTAGGGTTGAGGTTTGGGTCGGTTGCTTTTTCAGGAGGCCCTATGGTTCAGGCAGCTTTCCTGGTGCTGAGTTGGGTCCATTTGCTAAGGACTGGTAAGGTTTTTAGTCAGTTCCTCTGGACCCTAGCAGGATATCTGCCAGCTTGGGGCTGTGTTGAAAGATGGAAGTTGGAGGTGGAGCCACAATGGTGGTGTAGAAACAACAAGGTTCCTTAACTCCCACATAGCCACCTCAAATACCCCAAAATACGACTCTAAACAAATTTTAGGGCTCCAAAATTCACACAAAATACAGAAAAACATATCTCCCACTGAAGGCAGTTGCACAGGAAGGGCTCATCTCAGCAAGCTGGGAGCCAAAACCAGTCCAGCCTGAAGCTGTGGCTTGGCCACCAGGTATCCAGGAGGAGCTGCAGCTGGAGCATTTAGGGGAATGGATCATTGGCAGCTGTGGCAGTTTCCATAATTATCAAGCCATAAGAAACAAAGACTAAATGAAAGGTCAGTGGAACTCAGCTAAATTTGGGGGAGAAAAGCTGCTTAACCTAACTGCCTCTTGGGCAAGGAAGCAGCAGAAGCAGCAGCCCTGTAGCAGCTTCCACATGACTGCTTCAGAGTTCCTGGCCTGCAGACTGTAGGGGGGCCAAGCAATCATTCAGAGACTAAGTGCTCTTGAGTTGAGTGGTGAACTTTAGATTCCTTCTTTGGGGACAAAAAGGATCAAACAGGAAGAAGACAATACAGTCAGAACTCCCACACCAAAAATTTCCAAGAAACATGAAGACTACCCACAAGCCATAGATCAGCTTAAGAAAGGTTTTGAAAATAAAATAAGAAAAGTAGAGGAAAAAATGGGCAAGAGAAATGAGAATAATGCAAGAAAATCACGAAAAGAGAGTCAACAACCTGAGTGAAGAAAATTGCACCTTAAAAAATATATTAATTCAAATGGCAAAAGAGGCCCAAAAAGCCAATGAGGAGAAGAATGCCTTAAAAAGTCAAATTTGCCAGATGGAAAAAGAATCTCAAAAGCTCTCTGAAGAGAATAATTCCTTCAGAATTAGAGTGGAGCAAATGGAAACAAATAACTTATGAGAAATCAAGGTATCTTGATTTCTTGATTAAACAGATACAAACAAATGAAAAAATAGAAGGCAATGTGAAATATCTCCCTGAAAAAAACACTGACCTGGAAAATAGATCCATGAGAGACAATTTAAAAATTATTGGACTATCTGAAAGCCATAATTTAAAAAAGACCTTAGAAAGCATCCTTCAAGAAATTCTCAAGGAAAATTGCCCTGATATTTTGGAACCAGAGGGCAAAATAGAACGTGAAAGAATTCACCAATCACATCTTGAAAAAGATCCCCAAAAGAAAATTCCTAGGAATGTTACAGCTAGGTTCCTGAGTCCTCAAATCAAGGAGAAAATATTACAAGCTGCTAAAAAGAAGCCATTTGGGGGGCGGCTAGGTGGCGCAGTGAATAGAGCACCAGCCCTGGAGTCAGGAGTACCTTAGTTCAAATCCGGCCTCAGATGCTTAACACAAAAATCTAGCTGTGTGACCTTGGGCAAGTCACTTAACCCCAACTGCCTTCCAAAAACAAAACAAAACAAAACAAAAACAAACCAAAAAAAAGAAGCCATTTGAATACTGCGGAAACAAAATTTGGATAACCCAGGATCTAGCAGCTTCTTCATTAAGGGACTGAAAGGCCTGGAATATGATATTCCAGAGGTCAACAGAGCTAGGATTAAAATGAAGAATCAGCAAAGAATCAGCTTTTACCCAACAAAATTAAGTATTAATTCCAAGGGAAAATATGTTTATTCAGTGTGATAGAGGACTTTTAAACATTCTTGCTGAAAAAACCAGAACTGAAAAGAAAATTTGACATTCAAATACAAGAAGCATGAGAAGGTAAACATGGAAAAGGAATCATAAGGAACTTATCAAAATTGAGCTATTTACATGCCAACATGGAAAAATGGTAAGTGTAACTTATGAAACTTTTCTCAGAATGAGGATAGGGGAAGGAAATACAAATGTGTGTGTATATATATATATATACACACACACATACATTTATATATATACACATATGTATACATACACATATGTATACATATACATACACATATACATACACATACACACATGTCTATATAGGAGGCTTTATATATGTGTACAAACACAGACCTGAGTGTATGTGTGTGTGTGTGTGTGTGTGTGTGTGTGTGCGTGTGTGAAT
>JAQQSW010000291.1:9599-31223 GCA_028646575.1 Pseudocheirus occidentalis
GAACAGAAAATTTGATTTTCAAGTATGAGAAGCATGAGAAGGTAAACAGGAAAAAGAAATCATAAGGAACTTATTAAAGTTGAACTTTTTACATTCCTACATGAAAAAACAATAATTGTAACTCATAAGACTTTTCTCAGTATGAGGATAGCTGAAGGGAATGTGAGTGTGTGTGTGTGTGTGTGTGTGTGTGTGTGTATAGGAGGATGTATTTGTTTATAAATATATATGTAAGTGTGGGCATTTGTATGTTCATGTGTACTTAGAGGGCACAGGATGAGTATGAAGGGATGATATCTAAAAAATTAAATTAAGAGGTGAGAGAGGAATTTATTGGGAGAAGAAGAAAGGAAGCGAGTAGGGTAAATTATCTCACATAAAAGAGGCAAGAGAAAACTGTTACAGTGGAGGGGAAAAACAGGAAGGTGAAAGGGAATGGGACAACCTGTTTCTCATTGCATTTGGCCTAAAGAAGGAATAACATACATACTCAATTAGGTATCTTACCCTACAGGAAAATAGGGGGCTAGGGGATAAGAGCAGGGAAGATAGAAGAGAGGGCAGATTGGAGGAGATGGTAGTTAGAACCAAAGATTTTTTAAAAGGGATAGGGTCAAAGAAGAAAATAGAATAAGTAGGGGGCAGGATAAGATGGAGAGAAATCACAATATAACTGCTATGTAAATGATTTGGGCAACCACACATATACAATCTATATTGAATTGCTTATCTTCCCAGTAGGGGCAGGTGAGGAGCGAGGAGGGGAAAAGAATCTGGAACTCAAAGTTTTAAAAATAAATGTGTAAAAATTATATTTTTTACATGCAACTGGGAAATAAGATATACAGGTACTGGAGTATAGAAACTCTTCTTGCCCTACTAGAAAGTTAGAAGGGTGAAGGGGGAGGATATAAAAGAGAACAGATTGGGGGGAGGGGTATTCAGTAGGCCTGCTATTTTGGGGTGGAGGGTAGGGGAAAGATGAGGAGAGAAAAAATTGTAACTCAAAATCTTGTGGAAATCAATGTTGAAAACTAAAAATAAATTAAAATTAAAAATAATAATAAAAATATAATGTGGAAAATTTGGTGGTATATACCTGTTGAAGTATGCAAATTAATTGTATAAAATTCAATAATTAAATTTATTACTGCATAGTTAACCCTGTGACTTTTTACATCTTAAAACTTTTAATATTCAATATGGCCTCTTTTACAACATTTCTTTTTACACAATTCTGCACTTAGTTCACAACATTTTGACAATTTTATTTTTTATTATGGAAAACCACATGATACACTGAAAATTTCATTGGCAAATATTTTTTCAAGTCTGTCCTTGATTATAACCCGTAGCTTTTCTGTGGGATTTAAATCAAATGAGTTCCCAGGCTACAAAAGCATGCTTATCTTCATCTTATGGATAAATTCTTCTTTCATGATATATGGCACAGTGCAAGGCTGCATTAGACTGTTTGAACTTCATTTGAGAATTGTTCTGGAACAATTCTACTTCTTATAATTATGTTTGTCAGAGTTCATCATTTCCTCAATGGGGAATAGATCTCCAGCCCAATTACATGTAAAAAAAAATACTAAAAATATTTTATGGTGGATGTTTTATAGTCTTATAAAGATACTCAGACTTTACAGACTTGCTTGGACTTCTTCCAGTACTAATTTTAATATAATCTTGAATGAAACAGTTTCATTTGTAAAACTTACCTTTTTCTAATCTTCAGGATTCCTATCTTTATATTATCTTGTCTGTGACCAACATGTCTTCTTCATAGCAATGATCAGCAGTTGTTGGGTTTTTTCCTTTACTGATCTTCTCACTGTTATTCCAGCTTTAAAAAACCTTTACCACATTGTAGAGATTGTTGTTGTTCAGTCATTGTCATGTCTGACTTTTTGTGACTCCCATGTACTATAGAGCACAGTAGTTCCTTCTATCCTCCACCATTTTTGGAAGTTTGTCCAAGTTCGTGTTCATTGTTTCCATGAAATTATATATTCATCTCATCCTGCACCATCTCCTTTTTTTTTTTTTTTTTTTTTTTTTTGCCTTCAGTCTTTCCCGGCATCAGTATCTTTTCCAATGAGTCCAGTTGTCTGATGTGGTCAAAGTATTTAAGCTTCAATATTTGATCTTTCAGTGAATGGCCTGAATGAATTTCTTTAAGTATTGACTGATTTGAGCTCCTTTCTAGCCAAGGGACTCTCAAAAGTCTTCTCCAGCAAGACAATTCAAAAGTGTCAGAAAACTGCATGTTCATATCCTTTGACTTATCTCAGTTGGGGAATGACTCACATTTTTATCAGTTTCACAAAGTTCTCTGTATTTGAAATATGAGACCTTCATCCAAGAAACTGTTATCTTCCACCCCAGTTTTTTGCTTGCCTTTTAATTTTGCTACATTTATTTTATTTGTACAAATCCTTTTTAATTAATGTAATTAAAGTTATTCATTTTATATCTCGCAATTCTCTTGTTTATTCATAAATTCTTCTATCCATAAGTTTGATAGGTAATTTGTTTCATGTTCTTTTAATTTACTTATGATATTTTCCTTCCTATCTAGGTCATGTATCTATTTTGACCTTATCTTGGTAAATGGTGTAAAATATTGATTTATATCTAATTTCTGCCACGTTGCTTTTCAATTTTCCCAGTAATTTTTTACCAGATAGCCACTTCATATCCTAAAAGCTTAAATCTTTACAGTTGTCAAACTCAAGGTTACTAGTAGTAATTTACAACTGTGTATTATATGTCTACTCTGTTCTACTGATCCACATATTCCTTAGGCAGTACTAGACAGGTGCCTTTGTTTCAGAGAGAAGTTTGGTCTGGTAACTGATTAGAAGAGGCTTGTAGTTTTTCAGAGGCCATCTAGTGCCCTTCTGTTTAATTCTGAACCCAGTTCACTTCTCATATACAGTCTCTAAGACACACACACACACGCGCGCGCGCGATGGATAAGTTACAATTAGATTGTCCATCTAATTATATGTAATAATCTATATATAGGAATACATATAGCAATGCCAGAAAGTAATTTGTTTTTCCTATGTGTCCAAACAAATCTCACTTTAACTTGGATTCTGTGCTGGTTCTCTTCAATGAAAGTGGTGAATATCTTTGGCATAACAATGGGCAGTTCATAAATGCTTAATTTAATCAAATAATTATTTTTTTTAATAAAAATATTGGGGGCAGCTAGGTGGCGCAGTGAATAGAGCACCGGCCCTGGAGTCAGGAGTACCTGAGTTCAAATCCGGTCTCAGACACTTAACACAAAAACTAGCCGTGTGACCTTGGGCAAGTCACTTAACCCCAACTGCCCTCCAAAAAGAAAAAAGAAAAATATTGACTTTATTACTGGGGTTAAGTTGAGCACACAGACTTTTACTTTAGGCAATCTAGCAGAAAAGCAAAAGGTTAAGATTAGTAAATCAATGATGCACTCTTGTTATGAGATCTCCTTCTCCCTCTTTCCTTTTCCCTCTCCCCCTTTCTCTCCTTCTTTCCCCTCACCCTCTTCCCCTCTCCCTCTCTCTTTCCTATTCTACCCTTCCTGTTGCACCCTTTCAGCAAGTTCCCCCGCCATGTCCCCCGTGTGATTAAATTTGGCCTGTTAAGTGCAGAGAAGGTCTTCATATCTCCATTACCAATTGTTTTTGATGTTATAGTTCTAGAAACATAATTTTAGAATTAAGTTTCAAAGATTACTGAGGTCCAGCTTCTTCTTCTACAAATGACAGAACTGAAACCCAGAAAGAATATGACTATCCCAAAGTCACATAGCTGGTTATGGACTGAAGTCTAGAAACTAGAATCCACATCTCATTTTTTTAAGTACTCTCATATCTTTTATAGTTAGCAATAAACCTCACCAATACATTATGGGAGTAATGTACCTTGGTTTTTTTTTTTTTAATATATACCTTGTATAAGCCTGAAGGGGGAAGAGTTGGAAAAAACTAATGAGTATAGTTTTTATTTTTAATTGTCAGCTCAGATATTTAAAATCCTATAATCACCTTCAGAAAATACTATACTTAATGAATTCTGTGTATTAAAGTTCACTGTTGATAATTACTTCTTCTTTTACTACGTAGAAACTAGCCTTATGGAAAGCTTCCTATAATACATTACAGAAATCTTTTCTCCCTCTAGTGCAAATAACTAACTATATACAAAATATTTAATAACTTTCTATTTGGGTTTTTCTATGGATCCATTTTAATAGAATGGTTGATTTTTTTTATAAAGAATTTTCTAGATTTAAAAAAAGGGTGGGCATTTTTGGTAGCATCATTGAGAATTTTTGTTAGAAATTTTTGCTACCTAAAGTTATCTTTCAGTTTTCTAAACTGATAGATTACTTTTGTCTTTTTTTTCTTTCTCCATGGTATACTGTAACATTTAAAAAACATTATTAAATGTTCCATGAGCTATCCTCAGAGTATATACATAGAAATAATGCAATTCAACAGTATAGTCAAAGATTGAGTTTTCCATGTTATTTAGACAAAAGCTGTTTTGAACAGATGGTCATAGTTCAGTACACTGAAGGCTAATATTCTTTTAAACCAGCAAAGGAAACTTAATTCCATACATATAGGTCATGCCTTAAAAGGTAAGAGAGTATTATTAGAGCAACCAAAAGTTATACTGGTTCAGCTCTTATTAACCATTGCCTCAACTCTCCTATTTATTGCTGCTCCATTTGGCCTTCCCCATATTACAAGGCTTAGAGGACTTGATGTGCCTGTAATAAATATTTCCCCCAACTGTGATCTCTCTCCTCTTAGTCCGTTTGCCAAATATCTTTAGTTATCCCATTCCCAACATCAAAGTATCTAGATCTGACCCTATAAATGAAATGTCTGTTTTTCTAATTCTGCTAGTTACCTCCTTTTTTGTTTTCTCTTTTGCCTTCTCTTAAATAATTCCAAAAAGTCTGTTCTTTCATGAGACTTCCCTGACTTTTACAAAGGTAACAATTTCCCTTTGGTGGTGTCCATACATTTCACTCCTACCGCTTTATTCTTCAGTTCTAAACTAAACCTTTTTGTTAATGTGGTGCAGATTTTAACTTTATATATTTGCTCATTGTTTTCTGTTCTTGGGTGACAGTGTGTTATAGTGGCTCTTGTGTATGGCCTGAGTTTTTAACTAGGTGAACCTAAGCAAGTCCTTAAATCTCTCTGAACATCAGTTTTCTTTTTTTTCTTTTTTAAAATTATTTTTAGGTCTTTCACAGTTTATTATTATGATATTGCTGTTACTGCGTACAGTGAACCTTAGTTTTCTTATCTATAAAGTGGAAATCAGCACAGGATTCTTATGAGGAATAAGACAGATAACTGTATGTAGAGTGCTTTGCAAACTCTAATGCATTATGTGAGCTGTAGTCATTACAATTCATCTCATTCTCATCTCTTTCAATAGAGTTCAGTTAGAAGAGATCCAGGAACAAATTAGTTATCCAATTATTTTACACATCTTTACTGATATTGTTTTTAACTTTTTTATCATCTTGTTCCCATTTCTCAGCCCCCTCTCCCAGAAAATTATCCTTCATAAAAAGAATAAAAAAGAGAAAATTCGTTAAGTAAAACTAACCAACACATTAAAAAAAGTCTTGATATTTATTAACATTGTTTCACACCTTTAATTTCCCTCCTCTGAAAAGAAGAGATTGGTGCCTTCTCATAGTTCTTCTTTAAATCTACTCAAACTTGTCTGCTGTGATTTTTTAATTAATTTAATTTTTAATTAGCACAAATCTATTTTCTTTTCATCCTACCTCTGTAAAAAGCAAGGAATACCCGTGTAACACATATGTTTGATCTAGCAAAACCAATTCCCACATTGGTTTTGTCCAGAAAATGTCTCACTCTACTCCAAATCTGTCATTGCTCTCAGGATTCAGGAGGTGGATTGCTTGTTTTTATCATGACTCCTTTGGGGATGATCATTGCATTCATTAGAGTTCTTAAGTCTTTAAAAGTCGTTTGTCTTTAGGAAGGAAACAAGCATTTGTTGTGTGCCTACTATGTGCTAGGCACAATGCTAAGCACCTTAAAAATATTATCTGATTTGATCCTTACAACAACCCTGGAAACTAGCGTGTTATTATCCTAATTTTATAGTTGAGGAAACTGAGGCAGACAGAAGTTAAGTAAGTGACTTCCCTTGGGTCCCCTAGTTAGTACATGTTTGAGGCAAAATTTGATCTCAGTCTTTTTAACTCCAGGCCCTGTGCTCTGAGAGGTGCCAGCTGCCTCTTTACAGTTTTTTAATTGTATAAGTTGTTCCATTTCTTCTCACTTCATTCTTTTTTTTTTCTTTTTGAAGGGGGAAGACAGGGCAATTGGGGTTAAGTGACTTGCCCAAGATCACATGGCTAGTTTTGTATTAAGTGTCTGAGGCCAGATTTGAACTCAGGTCCTCCTGACTCCAGGGCTGGTGCTCTATCCACCACCTAGGCGCCCCCTTACTTCATTCTTTATTAATTCATATAGGTTGTCAGAGGTTTCTCTGAAACTGTTGTCCTCATCATTTCTCATAGCACAGTAGTATTCCATTACATTCACATACTATAATTTGTTCAGACATTCCCCATTTGTTTTAGTTTTGAGTTCTTTGCCACCATGAAAAGAGCTGCTATAAATATATTTGTACATATATGTCTTTTTCTTCTTCTTTCTTTGATCTCTTCGTGGTACAGACTTTTCATTAGTATTGGTAGATCAAAGGGTATGCAGTCAATTATGCCTTTTTAGGCAGAATTCTAAACTTTGCCACATTAAGTTTTGATCATTCTTTCATTTTACGTTGTTGTGGTAGTCATGTGTTGTTTTTCTAGTTCTCTTCCACTTTGTATCAGTTTGACTATTTTCTCATGCTTCTCTGTATTTTTTTCTTATAGTAATATCCCATTACATTCATATGCCACAATTTGTGTAGTCATTCTGTGATTTGTTTCTAATTCTTTGCTAATCAAAATGTGCTATTTTTGGAGTATATAGGGCTTTTTCTCTTTGTCGTTGATGTCCTTGGGGTATATGTCTAGCAATAGAATCTGTATCAAAGGGTATGAACGTTTTATTCACATTCTTTTCCTAATTGCAAATTGATTTCTAGAATGATTACACTAGCTCACAGCTCCATCCACAGTGCATTCGTTTGCTTATCTTTCCAAAAATCTCTCCAATATCGTCTCTGGCCCTATTTGCCATTTTTCTAGGTATGAGACAAAAATTCAAGATTGTTTTCATTTGTATGTCTCTTATTAGTATTTTGACATCAGGCTTTTTAATTTTGAAACATTATAACCTTTTCTTAGTACTAATCTTCCTTGACCTTCTGTGGCATGTGACACCATTGACAATACTCCCATGCCTTCTTTTGGTTTTTGTGATATTGCTTGCTCAGTCTTCCTTCTTTAGTCTTCCTTATTCTCTTTAAGTAGGTCATTGTCCTCTTCTCACCCCCAATGTGGGTATTCCTAGAGAGTCTGTTGTAGATACTCCTCTCTCCATAATCTCTTCCTTGGCGAATTTACCTCTTCCCGGGTTTGATGTGTGCCCCTATGCAAATTAATCACAAATCTGTATAGCCAGCCCTGAGCTCCAGTCCTACATCTCTAGTTGCTTGCTGGACATTTCTATCAAAATGTCCTACTGAGTCTCAAACTTAACACGTCCAAAATTGAATTCATCTTTCCCTCCTGCCCCCATCACTCTTCCTCTCTTCCCAAAATCCCTGTTTTCCTTAGTTCATCCTGGATTGAAACTTTGAAGTCAACTTTTACTCTTTCCTTTCCTTAAAACCCTACAAGCTAGCTATTCTGTCTTCGCAGTTTCTCTCATATCCCTTTCCAGTCCATCCTTGCTACTGCCAAAAGTATCTTCCTGAGGCATGAGTCTGATCATGTCAGCCTTTTACCCAAAAACCTATGATTCTAGTACTAACTCTTTCCCCCCTTTCCTGGCATTTATGTTCTGATATAATTTGGCTCTGACCTACTTTTCAAGTTTTATTTCATATTATTTCCCTTGATGTAGAAAAGTTTCCTGAAAATCAATATGCTGTCTCCAAATTTCATGCATTTGTACCAACTGTCCCACATACCTGGAACACATGGAGTTTTGTGCCTTTAAGAATCTGTCTCTTCCTTAAAGACTTACCTTAGATGCTGTTATCTTTTATCTTTCTCCATCCTCTCCCAGCTAAAAAAAAGCACTCTTCTCCCCATGTGAATTTTCCTAGAGCTCTTTGGCTGGATTTTTCCTTTGCTCTCATTACCTCCTATCTGATATACTTCTTTATGTCTTATACCTTCTAGTACAATATAAGCTTCATGGGGTAAACTGTGTCATTTTTTTTAAACATTGTTTCCCTCATGACAAGGTATGTTATCACAGTGCCATAGTAGAAAATTCCTAGTTTGGGAATTCGTTTTATCAAAATGGGTCACAAATGAAAAGTGTCTGTAACACTGAGGCACGTAGCAGTTAAGCGACTTGCCTAGGAGTCACATACCTGGTGTCGGAAGTGCAGTTTGAACCCAGAACTTTCTGACTCCAACCCCCCCCATCACATATATTTTATGACTTCTATAAAAAACTCCCACAGCATATATCCCCTATTTCCAGTCACATGTCATTCACATGAAGTCAGGCCCTCATGACTTCATGAACGAACTATAGCTTCTTATTTGGCTTCCATACTATCAATGTTTTCTTCCCTAGTCCAGTCTATCCTCCTTAGAACTGCTTGTGATTTTCCTGAAGTGTAGGTACAACTGTATCTGACTTCCCAGCTAAATAAACTCTAATGGTTCTCTGTTTCCTCAGTAAAATATAATTTCTTTTTGACATTCTGTGCTCTTCTAAGTCTGGCCCCTTCTTACCTTTGCAGCTTTAATAAGGAATTATATATTACCAGTAATAGATATTATTTCCCTTTACATACTCTACTATCCAAACATCATAACCTAATTACTGTTCCTTACATACAGAGCTCCACCCCCCATGCTTATAATGCACTGTTTCCTTACTTCTGCCTCTTAGAATCTTTGGATTCTTTCAAGACTTGGCTTAAACATTCATTACCTTCTACAGGAAGGTAATGCTTCTGACATTCTGACATACCTACAGCAAGGTAAAGCTTGCTCAGCTTCTGACTCTTCAGATCAGTCTTGCCACCTTTTTGCTTTAGAGATGTCTATATTTCTGTGGCTTATCTCCCCTTCCTGTTGGTGATTTTCTGCCTAGGACCTCCGTTTGAGAAAGGATCCAAGTCAATCGGGGCTCACATTTCTCATGGCTCTGTTCTTAATTGTCTGTACTTTTCCACCTTCTTCCACATGAGGACTTCTCCCTTTTCTTCTCCTCTTTCCCTTCTTTCTCATCCCCCTTCCACATTCTCCTCCAGTCCATTTTTCAACTCTCTTTTGTGTATTGTCTCCTCCTATTAAAATATGAACTGCTTGAGGATAAGGACTGTCTTTTTGGTATTATATTTGTTTTCCCAGAGTTTAATGGAGTTCCTGGCCAATAGAACTTAATGAGTGCTTCTTGACTGACTTTCCTAATCTACTCAATACCCCCACCCCCAGCTGCTAATGTTTCTCCTCCCCAAACTGCCTTGTATTCAGTGTGTATGTATATATGTATGTATATACTTATATACATGTGGTGTCATCCCTGTTAGAATGTAAGATATTTGAGGGCAAGAAATGTCTCATTTTTGTCTTTGTTCCCCCAACACTTAGCACAATAACGTATATAGTACCTGATTAATAAATCTTTATTGACTGATTGATAGTAATAACTAATATTTATAAAGGACTTTAAGGATTGTAAAGAGCTTTATATATATCATTTGAATCCTAAAAAAAAAACCCTAGGAAGGTAATAATACAGGTGATATTGTAGTAAACACTTAATATTTGATAAATGAATCTCTTAAATTTATTTTTACCTCTGGTAGTGAAAATTGCCTGCAGTAATAGCTAAGTTGCTGTTAACAGCGATATTACAGTATAAGTGTTTTTAAAAAAAACTTTTTCCCACTGTAATAAATTATTTACACTCACCAAACATTTATTTAGTGCCTATTCTGTGCAAAAAATATTATCAATGTTCAGTGCTGGAATTTAAAGAATTATTTTAGCCAGTCAGGTCTGAAAACTATAGATCCTTTTGTTGAGCCCAAAAAGCTGATTCCTTTCACTGGAGACACCCAAGGGTGCAAGAGACTAAGATAAAAAGGAGAAGATACTAAGATAACAGCAATCCTCTTACCCTAGGGCTCCTCAGTGAGCCCCTCACGTGACAGCCATGATTGGCTCTGTATACTGTATATCTTGCATTCAGGATTTATTGACCCTCTCATACTGGGACTGGGACTAACAGTTCCAAAGTTGGACTAGGGAGGTCCAACAGAAAGGGATACAGCTGTGGATACTGCAGAGGAACTTTGAGCATGATGCTTTAAAGGACATGGCAGAAAAAAGCGGTCAGCAGTGGTCTAGGATGTAGGTCCCCAAAGTGGATGATATTGCCACTTGAGCGGTGCAGGAATGATCTTGGGGGTGTTACTAACCTTGGGTGCAGTTGGGGGGTGTCAAATAAAAAATAAGGGGGCTGTGAAAGCATAAGGAAAGAAGAGAAGAAAATTTTGAAAAACTATTCATACATGTTTCATTTGTTGTGGAACAGTTAAAGTTGTAGTGACTACATTATTTTCCAAATAAACACACAAAATGCAAGTTATAACCAATCAGTGATCAAGTCTGCTGACAGATCTTAACAAGCAAGTGTTGGCAAGCAAGTATTCTGTGCTTTGTTAGGAAGTCTAGTATGCATTGGCAGGAATGTGGGCATGTAGTGATTTGTTGTTCACATTACTATATACATTACTATACAGTTATTTTATATTTTATATATTACTATACAGTTACATGACACAGTATTGCATCACCAGAATTTCAACACAAAAAACACAAATTTACAACAAATTATTAAGTTTAAGATGAATATTTTAAAAAATTAAATTTTTTGAAATGATACAAATTGCAAAAAATCCATTAAAGGTAAATAGATTTGGGGGGGTGGTGCTGAGTTTTTTCCTTTTTTTTTTTTAAAGGGGGCAGGCAATAGGCCAAATAAGTTTGGGAACATCTGGTCTAGGAGAAGATTCATGCTCCAGAATACCACTCTTACCTCAGCTGGGAGCAGTGGTAGCTCATTTATTTTGTAGGAAAAGGAACGGTTTCTCACTCCTAAAATCCCTGGCAGGGAGGCCCTAATCATCCAGGAGAGTATAAGTTTCTACCCTGAAATCTTCCAAATTTCTAGACATAAAGATTCCAGATAAGGGGCAAGTCAGAAGGGAGGAGAGAGTACCAGGCAAGAGGAATAGTATGGCTAGGGAATGGAAAGTCTAGGGAACAGAGAAAAACATCAGTTTTGTCTGGACTACAGCACATTGCTAATACTTTGTTAAACTTTAGCCTAATTCAGAATTTACCAAACTAATTGGGCCAGAGAATACTTCTAGACTTGAAATATATTGAGAGAACCTACACATACTGATTAGGGAGTCCCTGGACAAGCAGATGGAATACTCCTTAGGAAGTTTGGAACAAAACAAAGGAAATAAAGCCTGTTTTCACATAGGAAAACAAATCAATATAGCACTAGTCTGCTTGTACCTCAAGGGGAGGTGTAATCCTTTGGCACCTTGAATTTATAGGTCTTCAAATAGCTACTTGATTGTTCCCAATCTAGGCAGAGCATCTCTTGGTCTAAGAGAAGGTCTAAAGCTTTATGATTCTTCCTTTCTTACAGCCTCTTAATCTGCTTCTGTTTTCTGGTCATCTAGGATATCAGCCCAGTCTGTCCATCTATAAGATCCATTCCCTAAATTTTGGGGTCTTTGACTAGTGTAAAACTGTTGTCTCACCAGGAATATTCTTTACAGTCTTAGTTTGTTGCTAAGATCATACTCAAGGACTGTCCAAAATAATAGAACCTTCAAGAACCTTGACCATATGAACTTGAGGCATTTAAAATAGCCTCCATGCCATGATGAGGCATTGTAGTAGGACTTTTTGGAGTATGAAGTTTGGTGTAAATAATTTTAAACAAATTAAGCATCAAGGTAGTGTCCTAGGTGCTGTGTATACAGAGACAAAATGAACAATGTTCTTCACTCTCAAGGAACTTGTATTCTAAAAACCCTCTAATATCTGTCTGTAATGACCATAAGATCACTCACAGCATTGCTGTAAAGAAAGCACTTTATTTGGGAATACATAAAATTGTTTATAACATAACCTTTTATTATAATCATTTTTTTTCCATTTATGTTTCTGATTCTTATATGGACCCCGCTGCTATCAGCATCAGTTAGAAGAGCTTTTCCCCACACAGGAGCTGCCCTGTGCTCTGTAGCAGCCCATGTAGCAGTGGCACATTGGCCACCCACTGTTGCAAAAGCCCAAGTTTCCTGTCACCCTTTCTCTTCATAGTAGAAGGGAGATTTTTGTCAGTGTTCCCTTGTCTGAAATTTCAGAAAACCTTCTGGCAGCTATGTCCCACTCTCCTTTTATATTATCATACATAAAACACAGCATGCTTTTTTTGCATTAGATTCTTTGTTACCATAGTTGGAAATTAGAAGTGGAAGATGTAATTGTGGGGGAAAAGTATGTATAAAACATTACACCACCTTTTTTGGATGTTTAATAAATGTCTTATTTACTTTATCAGAAATATCTGCAGTACTCTTTTCCTCACCAAATTGTCATATTTCTGAGTTGTTAATATTCTGGGCTGTAGAAGTTTTCTTCAATTTACACCTAATTTTTAGAAAGGATTGGTAAATATACCACTGTTTCTTATGAAATTAGCTGTAAAGAATAACTATCTCCTATACAAATCACACTTGAGTGCTTAATGCCTTCTTTAGCAATTCATCACTACTCCTGAAAGACAAGGTTTTTTGTACATTTGTGTAACCATAAATGCATACACATACGAATATACTCATTTTGTGATTATAAGGTAAGAAAACTGATGTCAAAGTAGCTACCCTAGCAGGCTATACTATAATGTTACTATCAATGTATTTGACCAAAAATGTTTTTTGGACTTCTTCTCTGGATTGCCTTCTGAACTTTTTGGTATATTATTTTGAACATGATTCTCTGTGGCAGATCTACATTTTTTTTAGGGTGAATCCGATTTTGGAACTAGCCAGATTCCCTTATTGGAGATAGGTCTGATGAGTAAGATTAGTGATTAAGCTGGGTAATAAATAGCTTCTTTGGTTAAAATGAAATGTGAGCGGAGTTGTACCTATTATAGGGTAAAGGGGGCTTTGTCTTGAGGTGTCACATTTGGAGGGCACTGACAGTTTTTGTAGTTATTTAGCAGGTTAGAAATGGTGTGTGTACTATTAAACAAGATTAATTAAGATAGGGAGATATCAGGTGAATTCTCCCACTGTGTCATAACCTTCCCCTCTTCCCCAGCACAGCAGCCTCAGACTGCTGTCTTAGGGTCACTTTCTCTCACCCCTTCCCCAACAGGATGCTATTTCTTCTTCCCCTAAATGAGAACAGGGGTTGTTGTGGTGGTGGTGGTGGTTGTTGTTTGCCACTTACCTTGGGCACCTAAATCCCTAGTTATTGCACTACATGTGATTATACAGTAATGAAGAGACTTGTTTTCTTGTTTGGCTCAGAGGATAATTTAAAAGAGGCTTCCAGAAATATTTTGAATGGTAGAAGAATTATTGTAGTAAGTATATAACCTCTCAAGCTAAGTACTTTGAAGTGCCAGTAATCATTTAGGTTAATAAATGCTGTTGTGATTTTTAAAGTCTCCTTTAATGTTGTGTATATGTATGTACTCACCTACGGAATACTGAGTAACCTACTTTTCTTAAATGTTTCATCTGTCTGTGATTTCACTAGTATGTCCTTACTCCCGTTAATGCACATTGAAACCCCTATAGTAGACTTGGCTGTGCTTCTCCTCCCCCCCAAAAAAATCACCTTGTACCCAATCTTCTGGTTAGGGAGTCTCCCAAAATTTGACCAGGTTGGTCCTCAAAAAGAAGGTAGACAGCCCATCACAAGACTGTTGGTACTTGAAAGTGTAGACGTTGAGGTTGTCACCTCGGTTCCATGTTGAGACCTTACAATAAAGCTTTATTGGTGCTGTAAAATGTTTAAATATGCATCTGGTTCATAACTAAACTAATGATCAGATTCTTGTTGATTATCTGAAATGAAGAAAGTTTATAATAATGATTTTTTTGCCATACTGGGGGTCAATCCTTCCTGTTAATATTTTGACATGACAAACAACCTCCTAAGTTACCTTATCATTTTACCTCATTTTGTACTTTTATTACCTGTAGCATTTTATCCCAGTCCAAAGTATGGAAAAGGGATTACCAGCAGCTCTTCTTACACTCATAACTGTAGTTGTTTAATTGTCATTATTTATACTAATGATCTTTTTTTCACCTCTTTTTGTTTGTTTTAAAGCTTCTTGCTCGACTTGAAGGTAGAAGTTCCCTGAAAGATATAGAACCTTTTTTGTTTGCTGATGAAGGCTCTCCTATCCATGGTAAAAACAGAATAATTTTTAAATGGGGAGGGGAGGGTGGATATCTTTGAAAATGTATCCCTTACATTATTTTAAAGCACAGAAATATCTTGTAGGTAGCAGGCTAGAAGATACAAATGAAAGACTGAGGTACTAATAGACCAAATTCTTCAGGACAATAATGTGCAGTTCAGTCTAGTACGTAAGATAATGTATCACACATAGCATACATTTAATTAATATTTGTTGCCCAACTTTTTGTTACTTTTTGGCAGTAAGTGTTCCATTATTTGTGGGTAAATAATGTGAATTTTGTTGTTTTTTCTTGGGGCATACTTTTCACTTAAAAAATAGTACTCTGATAAATGGCAACATTGACATTTAATATCCTATATCACCACACCTTCCCCAAACCAGTTTCCTTTGGAATGGGGGTGGGGTATGTCAGTAACTTATTATTTGTTGTATTTGTATTTGTATTATTATTTGTAAGCGAATATTATTTTTTTTTTTACAAATTACAAATAATATTATTTGTAAGTGAACTGTGGTCGTGCCAAGGAAATACTACCAATTACTACTTTCTATGTAAATAATACTTTTGCATAGATGGCATATTTATATTAGTTTAAAAGACTTATTTGTTCTTAGAATTGAAGAGAGAAGTCAAGCTAGGTGAATGAATAGGATAAAATACATACGAGTAACACTTGAGGTATCTAGGGATTGTTTATTTGGGAGATTCCTGTAATTTGACTGCCTTCCTCCAACTTCTCTTCCTGACTTCCTTCCTAAAAACCCAGTTCACATACTGTCTCTTTCATGAACCTGGTTCTACCCACTGATCTTATATAGCACTATGCTTACGTTTTCCTTACATACCATTTTGTATTGTAGTTGTCTATATATCATGTTGTTAGCCATGGTGCCACAAAGACCGTGGACCAAATGCAATGCACTTACTTCAGAGGAAAGCTAAACTTCCACTTGAGGCTTATTTACTTGTTTCATAGATTGACATAGCCAAAGAATTCATCACCAAGTGGCTAGCTTTTTGGTGGTTAGTTCATAGTAATACTGGTCTTTTGGAAGAAAAGCAAAGCTGTTGCTGGGGACCATAGCCAACATCTTTCCTGCATTGTAGAATCAAGCAAAGCTGGCATCTCACTGGCATAACCCTTAAAAATCAGGGTCATTTCTCTGACAATTAACTTATTCTTGTCTTAGAAATAATTCTAACAGACTTGGCTATCTGACTTCCCAGTTGATAATAGATGAAAAGAATTAAAATCTAATAGAAGCAGATATGAACAGCCAGCTTTTTCCTAATGAGGGAGGATACTAAAAGAAAATAACAAAAATAGAAACAAGCCCGAAAAGCACAGCATCATTTTATATATTTAGTTATATAATTTGCCAAAATAACCAGCTTTTGGTCAGTGACTGATGTTTGCAAGGAGATGTGAACAGAAGGTTGCTTTGTAATGTGGCATATAATTGAGTATCAGCCCCATATTTTTCACAATGGGACATCTTTCACTTGTCCAATAGTATTTGAAGACAGGACTGGTTCCTTCTGTTAGAAGAGTACCTGTTTCACCTACAATTCCTGTGTTTAGCAGGAGAATAATTTTGCTTTAAAGTCGCTTCCTGCTCTGTATCTTTTATTAAATGAAGGATATTTGGTCAAAGGTACCTCAGCTTATTTGTTGGAAACAGTGAAAGATTCGGAATATAAATATGACTCTGTGTGTTTAAAATGTGATTTCTTTGAACTACTAAAAACAATAAATTTCTTAAAGTTCCCCATTTGAAGTGACATTTATATTTTATGTGTGTATGAGCATATGAAGGGATTTTTTTAATGTATAAGAAATGTGGTTTTAGTTTTTTAGTTAAGGGTGTATATTTTCTAATAATGCTTCTCATATGGAAATGTTTAACTTATTCTGGATTGTTATTCTACATGTTTTGTTCTGTATATCAAATATTTTTTCTTTTTAATTTTCTTGAAATTCTTACAAAGAATATTTTGCTTTGATGTATTACTATTCAAAGGATTGCAGTTTTGCTAATTATTTCTCTTTATATATTCCTGTATTATTAAAATTAAACTGAAAAATAGATATTAAAAACATTACAACTAAACAGCAAAAAATCAGTTATCTTAATTTCATCATGATGTTCAATTTTATTTGTACACAGGACTTGGCTTTTTTATATTAACATTTCCCTGATGAATATGGTTTTTATTGATTTCATTGTGTGGTTGGCCTTCATCCATACATACTGCAACTCGTTATTCTTGTCTGTCCAAAGACTTTCATAGAACAGTGTTAGATACCTTTTAGATACCTTCCTCTGCCTCTTTTAGTATCTCAAAAGTACCATTGTAGCAATCAGGTTGTTTATCTTTTGCATCTTTTTCTCCCTATATGACCCGATCATCTCCCTTTGTGGTGATGCATGTCCTTGAATATAATTCTTTCTGTTTTTAGTGAAATTGGAAATACAAGATATTAAAATTGCTACATTTTATCCAGTTTTTTGATAGAAACCAGTCTCCTTCATCCTGTATGTAACGTACTCATTACCACCTTAGTGCTTATGCTGATGTGATCCTACTTATCCAGAGTTCTTTCCTCTAACCACTCACTCTATCCAAATTCAACTGGTCTTTAAGTGTCCAACTATCCTCCATGATTTGCTTCCATTTTACCTCCAGTTTTTTGATAATATTCACCTTCATCTTCATGCATTCTATGTTTTATGCAAATTCCCTGAATTTAGCATGCCATAGCTTA
This sequence comes from Pseudocheirus occidentalis, assembly GCA_028646575.1. Lineage (NCBI taxonomy): Eukaryota > Metazoa > Chordata > Mammalia > Diprotodontia > Pseudocheiridae > Pseudocheirus > Pseudocheirus occidentalis. Next base: position 27,049 of record JAQQSW010000291.1, read on the forward strand.
TCTTTGTGTATTCACATAGACCATCAGTCTTGCCTAAAATGTACACCTTCCTCATTTTTTGTCTTTCACAATTCTTACCTTCTTTCAGGATACAGCTTAAGTTCTTTTTCTGTGGAAAGCCATCCCTGACCCACCTCCGTGCAGAAAGTAGAGGGAATCCCCCATTTTCATTTTTGTGTCCTAGGACCTTATACCTTGATATTTTATTACATTCAGTTTAGCAGTTTATTAAAAATTGTTATATTCTTCTTTATACTTCTGATTGTTTTGTGTACTTCAGTATTGTCTCCTCAACTAGATTATAAAGCGCTTCAAGTAATAAACCAGATCATACCTTTATGTATCCTCCATAGAGCCTAACCTTAATTTTATATGAATACTAGGCAAATGCTTGTTCAATTAATGGAAAAGGGACACTATAGTTGCAAATAAAAACAAACTGAGAAGTGTCATGTTGAACATAATATTTAGTCATTTTGAAAATATAGGTCCAAAAAGGATATGTTAACACTCCTCAATTTTTAAAACATCCAGTTCATGCATGGCCTATATATGTGAGTGGTCTAGTGAGGATGGTTTTTCCTATGAGTCCTAAACATTGAAAAGAATTAGTACCCTAAACAATACAGTTTTATTGGGGAGGAGGTAAGTAACATGTTCGCTGTGCCTTCCTACCATGGACTGAGAAAGCAGTATGGTATAGATTAGAAGATTATAGATAGATAGATAGATAGATAGATAGATAGATAGATAGATAGATAGATAGATAGATAGATAGATAGAGAAGTGGAAAAATTAGAACACTAATGCATTGTTGGTGGAGCTGTGAACTGATACAACCATTCTGGAGAGCTATCTGGAACTATGCCCAAAGGGCTATAAATAATTGCATACCCTTTGACCCAGTAATACCACTTCTGGGGTTGTATCCCAAAAAGATCATTGAAGTGGGAGGAAGACCCATATGTACAAAAATATTTATTGCAGCTCTCTTTGTGGTGGCAAAAAACTAGAAATTAAGGGAATGCCCATTAATTGGGGAATGGCTAAACAAGTTGTGGTATATGAATCTAATGGAATACTATTGTGCTATAAGAAATGGGGAGGAAATAGTCTTTGTATTCACCTGGAAAGGCTTATACAAAGTGATGCTAAGGGGGCGGCTAGGTGGCGCAGTGAATAGAGCACCGGCCTTGGAGGCAGGAGTACCTGAGTTCAAATCTGGCCTCAGACACTTAACACAAAAAACTAGCCGTGTGACTTTGGGCAAGTCACTTAACCCCAACTGCCCTCCAAAAAGCAAAAAAAAACAAAAAACAAAAACAAAGTGATGCTAAGTGAGAAGAGCAGAACCAGGAAAAATTCGTACCCAATCACAGACACATCATATGTGTGATGACCAGCTTTGATAAACTGGACTCTTCTCAGCAACGCACAGGTATAAGACAACTCTACAAGTCTCAGCATGGAAGGAGATATCTATGTTCAGAGAAAGATCTAGAAAGACCAGGGTTTAAATGGAGACTGAAGCAATCTGCATGCTATTGTTCTTTTACATGTTTGGTTTTCTTTCTTTTTTCCCATTGTTCACTCCATTGGTTACAACCCTTCTATACAACCAGACTATTGTACAGTGTGAAAGTATTTGCAGATCCTATACTTGATTGCCTGCCGCAATGGCGGGGCAGGAAAGGGAGGGGAGAAAAATGGAAACTCAAGGAATTCTAGAACTGAATCTTGTAAACTAGAAGTAAGTAAACAAGTCAATGGAAAAAAAAATAAGTCCTAAGAAAAGAAAACGGTAAAAAAAAGAAGAAGAAATAACATTAAACTTGGAATCAGGAAAGATCTGGTTTTGACTCCTGGCTTAGACACTGTCTGACAACGGGCAAAGATTCAAAGAGCCATTTACTTATTGAAGGGGGAAGAGAAAAACTTCCCACTACTACCTTGTTTAGGCACAGTGGTCACTCTTAACAAACATGTTCCATTCTGGACTGCCTCAGACTTTCAGATCACATCATCATCTGATTCCAGGCTTAGCTATTTTTAAAGACCTTCAGGAGTTTGGCCAGTTTTCATCATTGCTTCAATTCCATGGAAAAAAGATGTTCACATTTCTGGGAAAAGACAGCAGGATGTTAACATCTTTTAAAACATTAACTCCTTATTATCTGTGATTATATCAGGTGAGGGAGGGTGCTAAAATCACTTAGTCTAAGACCAAGTATCCTTTTACATAGAGAAGCAATGGGAAGATTTGTTCTATGTGAACTTAAAGTGAAGTAAGCAGAACTGGGAAAACATTACACATAGTGATGACAGCAACATAGAAAGAGAACAGCAACAACTGAAACCAAACACTGAACTTTTTTGAGATAACAAAGAGACGGAAACAAAGTAGATACATATTGACCGTGGAATGATTAAACAAATTATGGTATGTGAGTTTGATGGAATATTACTATGCTGTAAGAAATGACAAATATGATGAATACAGAGAGGCATAGAAAACTTATAGGAACCAATACAGAATGAAGTAAGCCTAGCCCAGAAAACAACATACAGAATGTCTACAACAATTTAAATGCAAAGAACAGTAACTACATATTAGTTGAAAATTAATGTTACCAAATTATAAAGAACTAGCATTACCCCAAATAAGATGTGAAAATTCCTTCCCCAACTCCTTTGTAGAGGTGAAAGGTTCATGGTATGGAACATTGCCTATATCTTCAGACTTTTTAAATGCATTATTGAAATATGAAAAATAGGAAAATGAAAAAATTTTAAACCAAGTTTAAATCAAGACTCTTTAGATGAAATAGACATCCATTAATTGAATGTAAAAAAGTAAATCTCAAATACAATTTTTCCTTTAAAAAAGTATTCTTTGTTATGTGAAATGACTCTCTGGAAAGGGAGCAGAGAAGTACTGCCAGGAGAGATTTAAGCAATGCAAAATAAAAGATATCAATAAAAGTCGGGGTTTTTTTAGAAACTATGAAATTATAATGATCAAACTTCCCCAGACAAAAAATATAAGGTACCTCCCTTCTTTGTAGAAATAGGCTCTGGTTGTGGAATATTCTAGGTAAAGTCAGACTTTTTCAATATGTTGGTTAGTTTTGCTAAACTGTTCTCTTTGTTGTTATTCTTTGGGAGGAAGAGAGGGGTTTGAAAAATAGAACTGATGTAAAAACAAGTTACCCATAAACATTTTTTAAAAGGAAAAGTATACTTTGAAATTAATGTCATGAAATGTTTGACACGTAAAGCAGATGTTTGTGTAATTACATGTTCTTATTGGCTTCCATTATGATGTTAGTGATTAATAATAAATACATAATAAAGATGTAATATTAAATTTAATACATTTGTATATTTAAAACACTTGAGAATTCTAAAAAAAATATAATGACAAGTGTGTAATTATTTATAATCTATAAATGTTTGCATAATTGGGAACAATATTTGATGTAATCTCATCTTGTAAGATTCTTCACAGCAATTTTCATACTCAAATTTACTTAGATAAGCCTCTATTTGGAAGGGGATTCTTTTAGTTCACATTTTCTGCACGCACATTTTTGAGTTGTTTCTAAATTAGCTCTTTGTCAATCATTCCTCTTATAATCTATGTAAATTTTTTGTGAAAAAAAGCAGTGCATCAGGATCTTGTGAAGTAAACCCTACATGGAAATAGCTATTTATCATATTTGTATTTCTTCTGTATTTGAGATCGACTTTTCAGACTCAGTTTATGGATGTTTGTTTCATCTTAAAAGTCTTGGTTTTTAAAGCTTTTAAAACTTTTTCATTTTTCTATTTCTTCATACTTCCCCGTTATACCCAATTTTTGAAAATAGGAGCTGGCACAATATATATATATATATATATATATATATGAGTTTAAAAAAACAAAATGGAGAACTAAGAATAGAAATGAATATGTATGGTTTTAAACATAGTATTTGGATAAGTACTTGATTTTTTGTGTGTACAGTATTGGATTTTAGACCAATAAGAAACCAGCTTTTCCCTTTGACCCAGTAATACCACTTTTGGGGTTGTATCCCAAAGAGATCACAGAAGTGGGAAAGGGTCCCATATGTACAAAAGTATTTATTGCAGCTCTCTTTGTGGTGGCAAAAAACTGGAAATTTAAGGGATGC
>JAQQSW010000291.1:31723-55070 GCA_028646575.1 Pseudocheirus occidentalis
AAAAAAAAAAAAAGAAACCAGCTTTTCATTCTTGTTTAATTTAACCAGTCCCCAGTGGTTAGCCACGTCATCTTAATATACATATCATGTGAGAAGCTTGCAGACATCAGAGTGGATGTTTGCCTTGGATGCTCATTCCCCATTATAACTTTTTTTTATCCTGCAGGACTCTTTGGACTTCATGGTTCTATAGTACCTAATTCAAGAAACAGCTTCCAATTATTGATGTTAAAAAGTTCAGATTTACACTATTTACCTCAATTATATTTGTATAAAAAAGGGTGGGACTTGTTTTAGATGAAAACACCACCAACATGTTACTTGCTTTATTACTCTAAAATTCTTATGTTTTTGTAGTTCTTGTGAGTAAGCTATACTCTTAACTGTTTGGTCAAAAGAAGTTTCTTGATAAAAATAATGCAGAGATTGTGTAGACTTGTACTTTCCCAGTGATTCAGGTAAATTCCATCTACCTGAGCAAAGTTCCTGCCTCTTCTTTTGTTGTAACATTGTTTCCACAGTGTATCAGTGGGTCCAAGTTGCACTGTGAAGCTGTGCTTTCTATGAAGGATCATAGGTCTGCAACACATGAGACAGTTTCAGATTGGGCAGATATTACTATGTAAATAATTTAGCTTATTTTAGGATAATCAGCGTAGGAAAAAAAATGTGGGAGTTGCTAAATAACTTGTATAAGATGATTCCTTATGTCTATGATCACAAGAGCATCTAGGTGGCATAGTAGATAGAGTTTCAGGCCTGGAGTCAGGAGGATCTGAGTTCAAATACAGCCTCAGACACTTGACGCTTCCTAGCTGTGTGATCCTGGCAAGTCACTTAACCCCAGTTGCCTCTCCAAAAAAAGAAAAAAAATGATTGTTTTCTTGCCTCCACATGGGATATTAGATAACCATGTTTAACAGTAAATAGACAATTCAGATGAACAAAAATTATAAAAAAAAAACTTTGTGTAGTTTTAATATTAATTTACATTTCACCTGAAATTCTTTACAGAAATTCTTGAGCATCTTCAGGGCATAGTAAAACAGTATTAGAAACCATCGCATCAGCTCCATTATTTTGCCATGAGAAATCAAGGGTCAGGCTTTGTTGACTTTGACATGGTCACGTAGTAGTAATACAGCCAAGACTAGCATGCAGGTCTTCTGTATCCTTATACTCCAGTGCTTTTTCCACCTTGTCAAATTGAAGGCTGTCTTAGTAGAGGAGCTACATATGTTAAAGTTGTCATTATTATGTAAATTATTTTTTACAAGCAGCAACTTCCTCACCCTTCCTAGAAGTTAAATAAATAGTAGAACATAAGCCCCAACAGGGCAGGGGCTGTTTTTATTTCTGTCTTTGTATTTCTCTTACTGTTTGACAGTACTCGGAACAGGCTGGGTGCTTAATAAAGGTTTGTTGAATGAACTGTGTAATTGTTAGCTTTTAGGGGAATTAGAAAGGAGGCTTGGGGTTCATTTCAGGATGTGTTTACTCTATTGTGTATAAAAAGGTCTGTATTTGGTTTTGTCAAAAAGCAGAGTATTTACTAGGAAGTTATCAAAATGGCAACTAAATTGAAATGCTGTCAACTCTCAATTTTTTATGCTTGCAGAATGGAACAGAGATATAAATATCCAAAACAGTAACAGTCTCCCCAGATGTGTATTTATCATGTGGATTCTGAAAGTTTACATTTATATGATGGTGTCATATATCCCAGGAATTCGTAATATGATGCCTACCTGACTACATGCAGCAGTTTTTCAGTCTGGCTTGTCCAAAACCTGAGAACCATCTGTAGTTGCCATTTTAGTAAGAGAGCAATGGAAAGGACACCAGCACAAAAGTCAGAGATGCTAAATATGAATTAAGCACTTTTATTCAAACTGAAAGAAATGGAGCAGGGGTAACTTTAGTAGATACGCATTTTAAAGATTACAATTTTGTAATTATTTTTTGTGTATCCCTAAATGCTTGTTCCTTTCAAATCTTACTGATCTAGGGCCTATATTTTGGGTCATTTTGGTACTGCAGATAAAAGAATTTGTGAAGACATAAAGCAAGAAGAACTGACAAGCCAGCCAGTTTTCCCATATGGATTTTTTTAGTACAAACCATTCTGGTCTAGATAGTTGCCTTCACTTCTCCAACTGAGGAAAGTATTAATTTAGCCGAAACTCCTGCCTTTCAAAGATGGCACACCTTTGAAAGGACTCCAGGAGGCTCAGGAAGAAAGAGCAAAATTAAGAATCAACACAAAGACTTTAAATAAGTTTTCAGTGAAGAATTTTAAAATAGAATTGATCAAAGATAAACTGAAATACTTTAATTGCTTGAAGATAATCAATAGCTGACTTGCTCTCATAAGGTAAAATGTATTTAGTTGTCATTTTGTTCCTTTTTTAATACTTGCTGATAAAGTTTACTTATAATTTTGACAAAGTGTGGATTTTTTTGTAGCCTAAAAAAGCCTTCATCTTAAAAAAATATGTTGTTTGAATTTTATCATCAATTGCAGCTCTGACTACTGTATTCCAATTAGCATTCCTTCATTTTTTACAGGTGACATACTAGAATTCCATGGTCCAGAAGGAACAGGAAAAACAGAAATGCTCTATCATCTGACTGCACGATGTATCCTTCCAAAATCAGAAGGTGGATTAGAAGTCGAAGTCTTATTTATTGACACAGACTACCATTTTGACATGCTTCGCCTAGTTACAATTCTTGAACATAGACTGTCCCAAAGCACGGAAGACATAATAAAACACTGTCTTGGAAGATTTTTTCTTGTGAATTGCAGCAGCAGTAACCAGTTACTTATTACCCTTTACTCACTGGAAACTTTGTTTTGTAGCCGCCCAACCCTCTGCCTTTTCATTTTAGATAGTTTATCAGCCTTCTATTGGATAGACCGGGGCAATGGAGGAGAAAGCCTTAACTTACAAGAGGTTACTCTAAAGAAATGTTCTAAATTCATGGAGAAGCTTGTAAAAGAATATCACTTGGTTCTCTTTGCAACAACACAAACTATAATGCAGAAAAGTTCAAATTCAACAGAAAGATCATCTTCCTTAAAACTTTCTTGTGAAGAAGTAGATATAGACTATAGACCCTATCTTTGTAAGTCATGGCAACAAATGGTAAACCATAGAATATTTTTTTCCCGACATGATAATTTGGAAAGTAGCAACCAAAAGTTTTCAATAGTGTCATGTCATCTAAAAAGCAACAATATAATAAAGCGTTTATTTAGTATTAAAGAAAATGGGGTTCATTTTTGCTAATCTGTATCAAAAATAGCCTACGTGCAGGTGTTGTCTTCATAATATCTGAAAGTTTCTTCTTCTTGATGATAATACTTTAATGATATATCAGCATTTCTGGATTTTAAAGACTGAAAAGGTTAACATATCAATGTTTCTATATAAATTACTCACAGTGGTTCTTAAATAAGAATAATTTCAGGTGGAAAGAAATACATTTTCTGTTCTTAGGTCATCATGGGCTAAATAACTTAATATCAGTGCTTTGATTTTGATCGAAACCTATGCAAAAGATAAGTGTATTTCAGTTTAAATAAAAAGGGGGTTTTATCATTTTTGTGTCATCTTCGATGCTTAAGTAATCATAATCCTAAACTCAATCGCAATCCTGATTGACTGTGTCCTTTTAGAAAAGTGTAAATATATAAAATATTGAAATGGAATCATTTGTATATGTATGCATTTAAATAGCATTGTTATGTAAAGGATGAAAATAGTCAGCTACCTACTTGCTTTGTATTAGAATATCATACAGATAAAAGAAACGCTCAGCATACTATACAGGTAGAGAATAGATCTAGGCCTTTTTAAGTACATATAATAATAGTTATAAAAGTACCACATGTGATACTTACTTTTGAAGTTATTCCTGCTGTGCACAGGTTAACAATAACTACAACTATTGGCCAAACTCTAAAATAGCACATACTGTTGGTCTTTTCTACAAGCTATAGACTAACCAGACTAGCCTGAGCTTTGGTGCTCGTTTGGGGTAGTCAACTGCCTGTTAGAATAGATTTGTGTGTGGTCAGAAGCAGGGAGGGAGGGAATTGTGATTTGGAACAGATTTGGACCATCCCTTAGCAAAAGATCAGACCTAGGGGCTTTGTTTTACCTTTACCTTTTGTATTCTTATAATTTTGGCTTTGAACATGACATAGGATTTTCCATTTCTGCCTGTTAGAATAATAGGGATTGTTTAGATAGATAAAGCAATTTTATTAAAGTTACTATGCATCGAGTAGTGCCACAAATTCATGTCTTATTCTTCAGGAATTAGTGATAAATAAAACTTTTCTGTTAATTTAAAAATTATCAGTTATATAGCTGCTAATATCAGTACACTTATCATTAACTTGAATTCATAATAAATATTTGTTACGTGACTTGTGGAGGAAATGAGATGTAACTGTTTAATAAAAAATTTTCTGTAACTGAAAATTGTACTGATGGAGGCTAAGGGTTAATATGCAAGACAGAGTAGACAAGAACCAACTCAGGTTCTAGAAAGCAGAGTTTGATTTGAATAGCATAAGGGACGCCATGAGGGCTGTCCATTCCCTCCCTAAACTTTGCGTAGTAGGTAATACAAGTACATTGTAAGGATTAATGCTTGTTTATCTTAGCATTTAATTATTGTTTTAAAAAATTATTCCCAATAATTTCGAAAGAAGGCACTCTACCATACTTTTTATGAGAGAAATAATGGGTCTGATGCCAAGCTAAAGACGGATTAAAGCAGAGAATAATCACTAAAATGTATGTCCCTAAGGAATGATACAAAAAAAAGTTTTAAATGTTATCAAAGAGGCTACAGCCATATGCTCATTTTTTTCCTCACAGTGAGCAAGTTAGACATAGAATAGGGATGGTTCACTATTAGAAAAATAATTAGCATAATCATATCCAAAAACCACATTCTTGTATCCACATATACAGGAAAAAGTCCTTAATAAAATATAGCACTCCTGTGTGTTAACCCTAAAAAGCACTGGCATGAAAGGCTACTTCTTTAATATGATCAAAGGCATGTATCTAAAATCAAGAGCCACATCTGCAAAAATGAAATAAAAGAATCTTGAAATGAGCACAAGGGTAAAGCAATATGGCTTCTTTTTTTCTCTCTTTAATAAATTTATTATTTTTTAACATTCTTTTCTTTTTATATTTTGCGTTCCAAATTCTCTCCCTCTCTCTCACACTTCCCTCGCCTACTGAGAAGGCAAGCAAATGATATCAATTATACATGTGATATCATGCAAATATATTTCCATAATATTAGCCATACCACAAAAAAAAGTGAAAAATTGTGCTTCAGTTTGCGCTCAGAGTTCATCAGTTTTCTCACTGGAGGCGAGTCCTTTGGAATTGACTTGGATCACTGTATCACCTAGAGTAGAAAAGTCTTTCCCCATTGATAAGCACTGTGACATTGCTGTTACTGTGCACAGTGATCTCCTGCCACTGTTGCAGCCACCTTCAAGGGCCACTGCTGGTGCTGCCAAGCCGGTGCCCATTCTGGTGTCAAAGACATCTGTTAATTGTCTTAGTTGTCCTAGGCTGGAGAAATATCTCTTTCTGGTCTCTTGTTGGCTCTGCTGCTCCAATGTTTTATTTGAGGAGTTATTTTAAAATAGTTTGAAGGGAATTGTGGGGAGAGTTCAGCTGGGTTGCTGCCTGTACTCTATCCACAAGGCTGTTTATTGATACATTTGTTGAATATGTCGAGAAAGAAAGGAAAGGTATTAAACATTGACCAGAAAAAAAGATCCCTGTTAACAGACAATATTATGGTTTTCTTAGAAAACTCCAGAGCATCAGCAAAGAAACTAATTGCGACAAAAGCTTCACAAAAGTAACAGATTATAAAATCACAAGAATAATCATTATTTCTTTGTTTTACTAATGAAACCCTCCAGAAGGAGATAGGCCAAAATATCTACAAAATGCATGAGTTAACCTAATAGTGCACATTGAAGACATAAATACAATTACACAATTATTTTTTTCTCTAGATTCTTTTTCTTTTTTTTTTTTGGAAGGGGGAGGCAGGGCAGTTGGGATTAAGTGACTTGCCCAAGGTCACACAGCTAATAAATATTAAGTGTCTGAGGCCAGATTTAAACTGAGGTCCTCCTGACTGCAAGGCTGGTGCTCTATTCACTGCACTACCTAGCCGCCACCAAAATTCTTTATATAAATAAATGAAGACAAATAATTAGGGGAAAGTTCATTGTTCATGGTTAGGTGTGCCAATGACTACTACCTAAATTAATTTACAAATTTCATGCTAGCCAACCAAATTGTCTTTAAAAATCCATTTGTAATATTGAAAATGTTAAAATCACTAGAGAATTAATGAAACAGAAGAAATGAAGCATGTATACCGTTACCAAATCTCAAATTATTTTAAACCAATAATCATTCAAACTATAAAGTATGAGTTAAAAAATAGAATAAATCAATAGGACAGACTAGATAAGCAAAATCCAAAGCCACTCAAACCTAGCATTTAGTAAATCTAAGACCATAAACAAACCAGAGAATAACTGTTCAACAAAAACTGATGGGGAAACTGGAAAGCAATTTGAAGAAATTAAGTTAGACCAGTGTCTTGCACCATATAACACAACATGCACCAAATGTGCACAAGGTCTAAAATTTTAAAGAAAAAAAGTCAAAGGATTTGGAGGAGGTTGGAAAGTGATTACTTTCATAGCTATAATTAATGAGAAAATTCATAACCAGTTGAATGATAGAAATCACAAAAGGCAAAATAGATTATTTTGATTATATAAAATTTAAAAGCTTTTGCAGGGGACAGCTAGGTGGCAGTGAATAGAGCACGGACCCAGGAGTTGGGAGGACCTGAGTTTAAGTCCAACCTCAGAAACTTAAGATTTACTAGCCATGGGACCTTAGGCAAGTCACTTAACCTCAATTGCTGTGCCTTCCCCCCTCCAAAAAGAAAAAAAAAACCTTTTGCAGAAAAATGTAGCGAGGCTAGGAAGAGGAATGATCAAGGAGAGAAAAAAATCTTGCAATATTCCTGATAAAAGTCTACCATTTCAGAGATAAAGGAATTGACTCCTATATTAGACCAAGAGCCATTCCCCAGTAAGTAAGTGGTTAAAGGATAGAGAGAATTTTCAGAATAAGAATTAGCAAACTATCAAAAAGTACTTGAAAGATTGCTCCAAATCACTGAGAAATGCAAACTAATACAGCTCAGGTTTTGCTTTATACCTCTCCAGTGCAAAGATAATAAACTGAGAGGTTAAGTAACTTGACCAGAGTGACAACCAGCTCTTCCAACCTCAAGTCCATCTCTCTACACTTTTCCTCTTCCAATGTTAAGTCTAAACAGCTTTTGCTATACAAGGAATCCTATGTTGTCTAGAAAATAAAACAGAAACCAGGATCAGTCAACAGTCTTTAAGGTCTTCCTACATGTGAAACATTGTGCTGAGCACTGGAGATACAAAGAAAAAGGGGAAAAAAATACACCCACCCTTAAGAAGCTTACATTCTAATGGGAGAGATAGCATATACATATTATAAGTATACATACAAGATACAGCGAAGATGAAAAGTAATTTTAGAAGAGATGACACTGGTAAGTGTAGAACCTGTTAAAAAAAAAAAACTCTTCTAGAAAATTAGTTTTGAAGGTGTGAGAAACACTTGTGGCAAATCAGAGGACTTCCCAAGCAAAGTCAGGGAGTTAGGCCAAATGAGCTTCTGCTGTTTACTGCTTCCCAGATCATGTGCCCTCAGGAAGATACTTGTGATATACCTCTTCTCACTGAAAGAACTCAGAAACAGAGTGGGTAGAGGAAGGCAGTGCTTCCCCTGAAGGAAGCAGGTGTGATGCTCCCTAGGAACACCCAAACTGATACAGAATCAGGAATAAAGTTATACAGTTCTGTCATTCCTGTTAGTTAGGGTTAGTTCAGATTCCTCAAATTGCTCATTTTATTTTTCTATATTCCTTCTTTATGCAGATTACATAGGCGTGATAGCCAGGCTACTTGTGACCAGGGCATGACCCACTAGGGTCCAAGCTGTTTGTCACATCCCCACTTTTCTAGTTCTCCTTGGCTCCAGGATGGCCATATTTGAGTTCCAAGTTCTCTCTCTCCCTCTCACACTTCCCTCATCTACTGAGAAGGCAAGCAAATATATCAATTTATACATGTGAAATCTTGCAAATATATTTCCATATTAGCCATATCACAAAAAAGTGAGAAAATTGTGCTTCAGTTTTCACTCCGAATTCATCAATTTTGTCTCTGAAGGTGAGTCCTTTTGTCTTAGATCATTGTATTGCTCAGAGTAGCAGTGTCACCATGCATGATCACTGCAATATTGCTGTTACTATGCACAATGATCTCCTGCCACTGTTGCTCACTTTATTTCCCTACATTCCTTCTTTATGCAGATTATGTAGGTGTGGTAGTGAGGATACTTACGACCAGGGGGTGAGCCATTAGGGTCTGAGCTGTTTGTCTTATTTGTAAAATAAGTGAACTTCCCTACATTCATTGGTTATCTCCCAATAACTTTTGTGGGAGCAAAACAAGATACTATATATATCCTCTTGTGAAGGAAACCAGGAATTCTAAAAGTTGGAGGTGAAGAGGAAGAACATTCCCAGTATAGGGACACTCAGTGAGTGCAAAGGCACAGAGAATGCAGATGAATTATTATTCATCATATAGAAAGAATGGGTAAGGGGAGCTCAGAGTTCTAGTTCTAGTCCCAGTTCTAGTCCCTGGGTTCTAGTCCCAGTTCTATCTTGCCTGTAAAACTGGAAAATATTTGCTCTGTCTCACAGGATTTTTACACATAAAATGAGCTTGGGAACTTAGTATTTTATATGTATCAATCCCTGTTCATTAGGATGAATTTGGGTTTTACTGTAAATATGGTAAAACTGTGTTCAAATTATGCACTTGTGATTTAGAAAAGGGTCTAGCTAAAGCTTACCTTTGATGATGAAAGGCTTTCTTCATTATCCAGACTAATAGGGATAAAGAGAGAATATTTAAATTACTAGAGCCTGCCTTTGGGGTAAATTTACAGATAAACAATTGACTGAAGAGAGATTTTAAAGTCTAGTCCCAACCACTCCTAAAAAGGAAATTTCCTTTACAGCATACTCAGTAGTGTGTGTCCCACAGGACTAGGTTCTGGGCCTCTTCTCTTTTCCTGTACTCTTTATCCCACTAGATGCTTTGCTTGGTTTAGATTATTCCAATATCATGCTCCAGGATGCTCATCACTAGAAATCTCATCGTCATGGAGATGGCTTTAGCTTTGGTACTCATCACCTCCTCATTACCACAGTCCCTCTTTACCTCTTCCTCCCTTCTTATTGGAGGGCAGAGCAAAAAACTCTTCCAAACACCTCCCTTTATATAGAGGATTAAGAAGTTCCAGCCAGCTCTTCATTTCCTACCAGCTGCTATGCTTGATTTCAATTCCAAAAATAGTATCCTCTGCTTGTCCTTGAGTGCAGGGACTATCTTTTTCTCCAATACTTAGCACAGTGCCTGGCACATAGTAATAGGTGCTTTAATAAATGTTTATTGACTGTTAACTAACTTGGTGATCTTACCAGCTCCTAGGAATTCAGTTATTTCTGTGCTGATGATTCTCAGATCTATTCATCCAATTCTAACCTCTCTGCCATTGCCAGAATTGTGTCTCCAACTGCCCATTAGACATCTTAAAATACATGTCCAGTAGGCTTCTTAAATATGGGGCAGCTAAGTGGTGCAGTGGATAGACAGCCGGGTCTGGCATCAGGAAAACTTGCTCCTGAGTTTAAATTTGGCCTCAGACACATAGAAGCTGTGGGACGCAGGGCAAGTCACTTAACTCTGTCTTCATTTCCTCATGCATAAAAGGAGCTGGAGAAGGAAATGGCAAACTGCTCCAATATCTTTGCCAAGAAGGAGGTCATGAAGACACAGATGTGACTGGACAATAACAGCCATCATAAATACAACATAGAGGAAACTGAACTCATCTTTTCCCCCAACTCTTCCCTCTCTCTAATTTCTCTGGTGCTTTAGAGGGTACCACTGTCTCCCCCATCACTAAGACTCACAAGTTAATGTCATCCCTGACCCCTGTGTCATCCCTCATATCCAATCCACTGCCAAGAATTGTCAAACTTACCTGTATGTCAGCTCTCACATATTACCCTCTTGTCCTATACCAACACCAGTCTTGTTGTGGACCTTTATCACCACATACCTGAACTTTTGCAATAACCTGCTTATTGGTCTCTGTGCCACAAGTCTCTCCCCACTGCAGTCTATTCTTAGCTGTAAAAATAATTTTTCTAAAGTACAGGTCTGAAAACATCACCCCTTACTCAGTAAATTCCAGTGGCTCCCTCTCTTCTTCAGGATGAAATATAAAATCTTTTCTTTGGCATTCAAAGCCCTTCATAATTTGCCCGCCCTCCCTCTTTACAGCACTCTTACACCTGTTCCACATACGCAACGAATCGGTGACTCTGCTCTCTTTGCTGTTCTTTGAACAAGACCTTCCATTTCTAGTCTCCAGGCATTTTCTCTGACTGTTCACTGTACCGAAATGCTATCCCTCTTCATCTCCATCTCCTGTTTTCTCTGCCAGCTAAAATCCTGTGTTCTACAAGAAGACTTTACCAATGTTCCTTATTTCTAGTGACTTCTTTGTTGATTGTTCTCATTCATCCTCTATGTATATAGCTTGTTTGTACATATTTGTTTACATGTTGTCTCCCCACCAGCTCTCTCCCTACCCATTAGACTGTTCATTCCTCAAGGTCAGGGACTGTTTTGCTTTTCTTTGTACTACCAGCACATAGGACAGTAATTAGCATATTGTAGGCACTTTAAAATTATCTATGCTTAAAAGTCATAGATCAGGCTTTTAATGACCTCCATTAAGGGTGACTCATTTCTTCCAGAGGCAGCCCTTATACCTCTAATTTTGTGGGGAGGTGTATTTTTAAACTAGACTTATTTTTATCAATGTCAGCAACTTCAGGTAAGAACTTCCTCTGTTAAAACCCATTAACTCTTACTCTGCAGCTTCAAATCATGCAGACGGCCAATGGCAAGTGTGGAACATGACGTCAGGAAGACCTGAGTTCCATTCTTGCCTCAGATGCTTACTGTCTCTGTGACCCTGGAAAAATCACTTAACCTCTCTGTGCCTCAGTTTCCTCATCTGTAAAGTGGGGTGGTAATAGCACTTTCTAGGCTTTTTGTGAAGATCAAGTAAGATAATAATTGCAAAGTGCTCAGCATGGTGCCTGGCACATAGCCAACATATAAATATTATTATTATTATTATTGTCTAAGGTTATATCGGTAATATCAGAAATGCAGCTGAACTCAAGTCCTCTAACTCCAAATTCAGTGTTTTTTCCATTGTACCATATTGAATTTAATCTTTATTTTTAGTATTTGATTGAACTTTAGAGCCCTAACTCCTCATTCTACAAATGAGAAATCTGAAGCCCAGAAAGGTCAAGTGATTTACCCAAAGTCACACGGCTAGTAAGTGGCAGAAGAAGGGTGGTCAGACAGGTCAAATGCTCTTGTCGTATATTATTTTACTTCAGAGACAGATCTCCATTAAAAGCTTTGTTTTTCCCTGAGAATGAAAAGAATTACCCTTGAACTCCAGCCTTCACCAAACCATTAAGAAGATAATTTTCATTTACAATCAGATTTGCCTAATGAAAAAGAAATCGAATTCCCAAAAGGAATTTTTTAAAACTGCAGTTACATGACTGATTTGCTCTTTTGAAATGAAGAGCTTTTTCATTTCTGTATTACTTTTTTTTGTGTATCAGTTCAAGGTTATGTTACTAGTTTATTTGCACCAGCTGCTTCATATGCACTGGAATTTGGTGTGTTGCTGTAATTCCTTGGCTGTTTTTAATTTCCATTGGATTGTTTATAGCCTTGATTTGAAATATTAGATTCAAAAGCATCTTTCAAAAAAAAAAACACAACAGGATATTCTGGTATTTGTTTGCTTTTAAATTTTCCTTCGGAAAAAATCTGCCCCATGAACTAAAGTAACATTTATAAAAGGGAGCATTTATTTTAAGTAAACCAGTTCTGCTGAATATTGAATAAAATGAATTAACAAAATGGGAGGCTAATTCATTTTTCAAGTTTGAACTTAAGGAACTGTCAGATTAGGGTGAAACAATGGCATCTGCTGAAGTGTGATAATACACCCTAGTTCTGTTAGACCCAAGCAAACAGAAGGGGAAGGGAGTTAAACTCCCAAACTGAGTGTACTTTTAGGAATTCCGCTGACATGACAGAAATTCAAGTAATCTACATGAATGGAGTAGGGGAAGGAGTGAAGCCCTACCAGCAACTGGGAGAACCCCAAGAAGCAATTCTGTGCTGAGTTGGGACACCAGTTCTGGCTATTATGACCTATTCCTTGCCAAAAGCCTTCAAAACATTACAATAGGGTTTCTTTTCCCATAGGTACTTCTTCCTGCTCTTGTCATAGAAATCAAGGAAAATTGTGCTCACTTCATAGAAATATACTTCATAGCCAGCTTTATTCTCACATTTCCCATTTACTGAGTTTCCTTGGACAAAAACTCTTAGTCTCTGTTTCTGCATCTACAAAATCAAGTGTTTGGGCTAAGATGACTTCTCTGGGTTCGTTCTATCTCTAAATCTGTGATTGCTTCCATAAATCAAAAACCATTTCTTTAGTAAAGTTTTATCATTTTTAAGGCTAAATTTCCTGCTTTTAGGAACTTAAAACCCATATTCACAAGCAGTATCTTCTAGTATTATTTTGTGTTTTTTAGTTATATGGTCTCTAAAGCTATAAATTACTGAGGAGTTGCCAATGAATCCTGGAACAGGGAGTTCCTTCACTAGCATTCACAGGTACAAAGCAAAAAGAAAAGCATTGGGAAAAAGTTTTGTTTATGCAACTCTTATAGAAATAAGTACACAGATGTTATCAGATCATAAAAAACGTCTGTCATCACTGAAGAAATAGGGTGGGAATAAACTAATTGGATAGTATATAGGGTATCTTTTGGCTAAACCAGTTTACTCAGATCAAGAATAGCAACAGCTAGTTGGTCCATATTTAGGGGATACTTGAGGATGCTTGAGGATCATTGTCAAGTTTGCCAAGATAGTATCCTAAGTTAAGAAAGCCTCCAGAATCTTTAAACATGTGTTGTAATGAGTAATAAGGAGGGGATTTTAAATGAACTCCAGACTCCATCCATAGTGGTGTGGGAGTGTTTGGATCGGGGTTCTAGTGTTGTGGTGTCTCTGGGACTACATATGAGTCATTTCCCCTTCCTCCCATTTCCTCTCCCTGTAATCCTAGGCTTCTTTTCTTCCTCTGATTTTGTCCTTCCTTTCTCCCATCCTCCACCTCATACCTGAGTAGTTCTCTATTAAGTATGTCATAAGCTTACTTGCCTGAGCACTGGGGACTGACTAGGAAGGAGAAGTGAGCAATGTGGAGAAGTCAGAGAATGTAGAAGTCAGAATTTCAGTTTTCAAATCAAACTCTTTTTTAAACCTTCATATTCACATCTAAGCTAATCTAATAGGCTAATAATTCAAAAAAATCTAATGACTATATAACATCAGACCTGAATATAAGGATGAATTTTCTGTTTATAGAAATTTGAAATCCATGTTCACTAGCAGTATGATCTGGTCTTATTTTGTTTTTTAAGTTTTATTGAAAAAATTACCTCAAGAACTATAGTTAACTTTTATATTGAGAATCTGCTTTATAGCATAGAACCATAGGATTTTTCATTGGAAGGGACCTTAGAGAAAACCTAGCTCTACTCCTTTACTCTACAAATGAAGAAACTGAGGTCCAAAGAAATTAACCCACTCGTCTAAGCACAAACTGGCAGCCAGTGCCTATGTTGTTGTAATGCCATGCACAAGCAGCCTCCCAAAAGAATGCTACTGTGAACAGCTTTTAAGGTTCTGATTACACAGTATAGTGAATACTCCATTTATTCCATTACAAATCAAAGCAAACATTCACAACAAATCACAATACAATATTCACAACATTATATCTTATCACAGAAAATCACAATATAGTGTTCACAACCACTTAACATTAGAATGGCCACATAGTTTTCACTGAAGTAGATCTGAAATTCTAAAATGTGATGCTACAAACAGTATTCTAGCTCCTCTTTCAAAATCCACTTCAATTAAAATTAAAATTAAATTAAAAGCACTGGTGGCACAAAGACAAAAATGAACATCCTTCCCTTCAAGGAGTTTATATTCTACTGGGGGGAAAAACAAGTATACCAAGAAACTAAAACAAAATCCATATAAAGACATACAAAGTAATTTCCAGAGAAAGATAGCACTGATAACTGGAGGGATCAAGAAGGGCCTCTTAGAGGAAGTGGTATCTGAGCTTTTGCTTTATTGTCATTATTAATGATAATAATAGTTAACAAATATTGCTTTCAGATTTGCAAAGGACTTTACAGACATCTCATTTCATCCTCATAATAATTCTATTATTATCTGAATTTCAGTGATGAAGAAACTGAGGCATAGAGTGCTTAAGTGACTTGCCCAAGGTCATCCTACTAGTAAGCAATGGAAGCTAAATTTAACTCAGAACTTCCTGACGCCAAGTCTCACTCTCTAGTTACCATACCATCTAGCTGTCTCAGTATCATCTTTGAGTATTGTCCACACCACCTAAACAGCAGACTAATTATGACTTAAAAGTGATATAGAAATAGACATCAAGGTATACATCATGTCCAAAAGGAGTGTGACATAAAACCCCATATGAAACTGAAGTACTAAGCTTTTTTTTTTGGAGGGCAGTTGGGGTTAAGTGACTTGCCCAAGGTCACACGGCTAGTTTGTGTGTGTGTGTGTGTGTGTGTGTGTGTGTGTGTGTGTGTGTGTTAAGTATCAGAGGCCGGATTTGAACTCAGGTACTCCTGACTCCAGGGCCGGTGCTCTATTCACTGCACCACCTAGCTGCCCAGTACTAAGCTTTAATTTTTAAAAAAATGAATTTGATTGCCAAAAAAACGTAAAATATTGAGCTTCCTGAGCCATTTCATCAGACTCTGTCATTAACCATACTTAACACTCAGAATTTTCACTGGCGGTCCTCCATGCCTAAAGTTCTCTCCTCATCTCAGTCTCTTGGCTTCCCTGGCTTCCTTTAAGACTCAACTGAAGTCACACCTTCTTGCAAGAAGGCTTTTCCAGTCCTCCTTAATCTTAGTTTCTTACTTCTAATTTATCTTGTATAAATTGTCATATATATATGTATATCTGCATATAGCTACATATAGCTTGTTTGAACATAGTTGTTTGTAAGTTGTCTCCCCCATTAGACTGTGAGCTCTGTGGGAGCAGAGCTGATACTGATCAGAAGGACCAGCACATCCATCTTTGTTTGTAACCCCAATGCTTAGTGCAGTGCCTGGCACATAGTAGGTGCTTAGTAAATGCTAATTGCCATGAAGTCTTATTAACACAACCAGTTTGGCATCACTTTTTTTTTTTGGAGTAAACAATCTTTTTTTGGTCCAACTAATACCAATTTGCATGTGTCAAAAGAATGTCTTACAGTGATCTTACAGTGAGTGAAATGCCCAGACAGCTGCTATATCATTTTAAAGTCATTTCTTGTCAGCAGCATTCAGATTCGCTTTGGATAAAGGAATGAGTGAGATATATAGTACAGAAAGAATGGTGGTCATGTATTGACCTTTCCAGCTATAGCTTTACATGGGTAATAATCACACTCACTTTTGTCTGTCTTTAAAGATGAAAGATGTTATAGCCCACCTAAGAAATGTAGTCATTTGTAGCCTTGCTGGGGTGTCTATATATTCTGAAAGATAGAGTGTGTTACAAATGTGAGGTTACTCCCTGACTTAGAATAATAAGCAAGCTAAGCAAAACAGTGAACACGTTAGAAAGTAGCTGCAGTTTGAAAATTTGTTTTAATGAATTTAGACAGACCATTTCCCATTTTAGTAAGTTTTGTGTGTTCTGTTGAGTTTAACAAGGGTCAAATGGTTTTGAATTGTCCTAAATGATTCCTTCAGTTTTATTCTGTGTTATCGGGTAAACGAAAGGGTTTCTGAATAAGTCATTAAGATTTAACATTTCCCAATCTCATTGTGCTACAAACAAATCATAGATAATACTTTACTGGTTCCACATTAGTACTAATGGGGTAAATGTCTCAAGCATGATTTCCACCCATTTCTCACATTTAACCATAGTCTCTACTAAGCAAAAAAGACTTTTACTAATTCTTTGCATTTTAAAAATAAAGGTGTGTTGTATAGTTTCATGGAACCATTTTCCTTCTTTGACCTAAGTGAACCTCAGCCTTCTCTTCTAAACTGCTTGGTCCCAAAGAGTACATTTCTTTGGTACATTATCTTCCTCAAACATTTGATAATAGGGATTTGAGTATGCAATAAACATTTGATTGAACTTAAGAGATTCCCAATTCAGATCAGAAGGACCATCACATCCATCTCCCCTTCCCCCCCCCCCCGCCCCATCTGTCTGTCTGTCTGTCTGTCTGTCTGTCTGTCTGTCTCTCTCTCTCTCTCTCTTTCTTTCTCTCTCTCTTCATTCTAAATCAGCTTGATGATAATAAGATTAGCTGGTGAGGGTTTTATATTACAGCAAAGGTACCACTTCCATTTGATTTCCTTTCTCTGCAAGCCTAAAAAGGTTAAAGATAATTTATTTCATTGTAAATTAAATTTATAAGATGGTCTAAGTCTCCAAACAATCAAGCCAGGAGGGAGGTTCCCAGCCCCTCTTGAATTTAGTGTAATCAGTTATTCACAGGTTCTCCTGCTAGATTTTTAGTCTCTCTTCCCAAATAATCAGCTCAAACTCAGAATGCAATTAAAATTATATATAAAAATATATAACATATGGTTATAAATAACAAATATAAACATAAGTAATAAAAGTAATTAATATAAATAATAATATATAATAAGCCATTGGTTAAAATATAAACACTAGAAAATAAAATTTAAAATAATGCAGTTTTGAGCTGTGCTGTCCATTGCATATGCCAATAAAACAGAGAGATGGAGTTGAGTATATTTACCATTGACTCAAATGATATGATATCTGTAAAAGTGCTTAGGATAATGCCTGGCATATAGTAGGTGCTTAGTAAAGGCTCATTCCCTTCTCATTGTTGCAGCGGTTCTTCAGAGGGGCGGTAATTCAGACCTTGCTGATGAAAACTCTGTAAACTGAATTGTAAAGGAGAGAAGGGAAAAGAGCAAAGCACTTCTCGGTTTAGAATTAGTCTTCTAGAAAGCTTACTTCATCTCTTGCTGATGCTGTTGCTGTAGCTCTGCTCTGTCCCCAGGAAAACTCCACCCTCCAGTTCTGGACCTGAAATACCTTCTTCTCTTCCCATTCAGGGAGGAAATTCTGTTCCCAGATTATTTAACAATGTAGGTCCCATTGCAAGGCAGCCAGTTCAAGCCTTGCCACAAATACTATTCCATAGGGTTTGGGCTTTGAATTTATAGGAGTTCTTGAAAGAATAAAATTATTCTAGGTCCTTAACATCACAAAGCCTGACTGATACCTCATTACGGCATTGTGATAACCCTGGGTTCTGAAAGAATCCAGAAGAGTAAAATGTCTGGTGTATTCTGCCCAACTGGAAAGGCTTTGAGTATGAGACTTTGAGAGATTCTGTCTGCTTTCTAGGGACTAGCCTAGCTAAGTACAGAGAGACTCATGACCAAAGACTATGAATTCTTTGGTTATGGCAACCCATGAAACAGCTACCCAATACAGTGGATAAAGTGCTGGGCCTAGAGTCAGGAAGATCTGAATGAAAATTCAGCCTCAGACTCTTCCTAACTGTGTGACCCTGGGCAAGTCACTCAATCCCTAAGTCATTTAATCCTATTTGCCTTAGTTCCTCATCTGTAAAATGACTTGGAGAAAGAAATGACAAACCATTCTAGTATCTTTGCCAAGAAAACCTCAAATACGGTCATGAAGAGTGGACATAACAGAAACTACTGAACAACAACAACAACCATGACAATTAGGAAGTTTCCCCTTAAATCAAGCCTAAATCCATTTCTTTGCAATGTTCATCCACTGCTTGTAGGACTGCTCTCTGGCACCAGGCAGAGTGAGTCCTAACACTATCCTACACTCCAACCCAGAACTGAACTTGGGCTGACCAAGCAAAGTAAGATGGTGACACTGCCTTCCTCATTCTGAATGCTGTACAGGTCCATTTACTCCAAATACAGTGCTTTCCCCACTGTAACGTATTGTTTGTAAACAGTTGAAAACGCTGTTCACTTCATCTCGTGCTCTATCCCCTTTACTGATATTTTGGCCACCGCTACTGCGGAGATCTAAAGGATTCATGCAGGACTGAGGACAGTTATATAACAGCTAACATTTATATAGTATTTACTATGGACCAAACACTGTGCTAATTATACCTCACTTGACCTTCACAATAATCCTGAGAGGTGGGTTCTATGATTATCCCTATTTTTTACAGATGAGGTGGTTGTTGTTGTTGGATCATTTTTCAGTAGCGTCCAGTTCTTCATGACCCCCATTTGGGGTTTTCTTGGCAAAGATACTGACATGGTTTGTCATTTCCTTCTCCATTTCATTTGACAGATGAGGAACTGAGACAAACAGCGTTAAAGGTGAATTCCTGACTTCAGGCCTGGGCTCTATTCTCTTTGCTTCCTGTCTGCCCTAACCATTGGAGCTGTCCAAAAGTGGGAGTAGGTTGCCCATGACATAGTAGGTTTCTCCTTCATTACAGGTTGTCAGAAGGGAATTAGATGAACTTGTGTTGGGATAGTTTAGAGGGAATAATTGGTCAAGCATGGGTTGGAGTGGACATCCTTTAAGCTGCTATTTAACTGTAGAATATTTTATAGGAAATAGGAATATTTTATAGGAAATAATTTATTGGAATATTAAAATAATTGAAATAATGGGTTGGAATAGATACCCTTTGAGTTCCTATTTAACTCAAAGATACTGAAATTTCTTAAAGCAAGACACATGGGTTCTAAGTCCAGGTCTGCCATTACCTAGACATATGTATCTGTGACTAGTTAATGACAAAACACATGTAAGTGCTTGCTGTTGAAGTTTGGGGTACTAGGAACCCTGAAATTCAAGGGTACAGGTAAGGTCTGCCTTGAAAGAATTCAGCCTCTCAAATCTTCTTTCAATCAGAGTAGAGAGGTTTTATTATACACCAACTGGGGCTGCCAGTATTCTAAGAATCTAAGCAACTTAATGGGGGTAAGATTGGTACTTTTATTCAGAAAAAGACTGTGGAGGATCTGGATGGGATCAAGGAGTGGCAAGTAGCCTGGGGTGGTCTGGAAGTAAGGAGAAGATGGGACTAAGGAGGGGTGAGTAAACTAATTAAGTAATCAAGGTGGGTTGGGGTGGGCCAGATGCCTTGAGTGGAGGCACCAGAGATCTGGGCTTCTGAAATGTAGAGGAAAATTCAGGGTTGCTTTCAAAGATATGGTCTTTTCCTTTTAGGGGTTCAGATCCTATCCCTATCATTTGCTAAGGTGCCAGGTGCTAGAAATACAAAAATAAAAATGAAACATGGCCTGTCCTCAAGGAACTTACATTTATTGAGTGAAAACCTACACAGATAAGTAAATATAAAATGTATACAAAATAAATGCAAAGTGATTTGGAAGACCAAGGTGGGAAGAACCAACAATGGGGGGGATCATGAACAGTCTCTGGTAATAGGTGGCACATGAGCTGAGCTAGTTTGCCTGGCACAGAGGTTACTCCTACTTTTAAAAAATACTGGGATTTCATGATCCCAAATGTATCCAGCTTTTAGAGAACTGCTAAAGTCTCCTGTATCTCCCACCATCTTTCCTTATACCCAATAACCTCACCCATCAAATGAATATTTAAAATAATAAAAATAACAGCATTTATATAGTGCTCTAGAGGTGGACATAGCTGTTTACAGGTAGTATCTAGATGGAAGATAGGTGCTATTTATTCTTCCCATTTTACAGATGAGGAAACTGAGAACTTAGGTGACTTGCTAACAGTTACACAACTAGAAAGTATCTGAGGCCAAATTTAAACCCAACTCTTCCTGACTCCAGGTTCAGTGCTTTATTCACCTTATTATTACCTAGGCGATTTTTTTAGAAATTCAAAATTTGATAAATCTGGCGAGAACAAGAACTGAGATGTTTTTGAGAATCTCAATAACATTCATGTTTTTCATACAAAAAACAACAGAGATCTGCAAAATGGTGTGATTCATGTGGACAGCACCACCTTATTGTGTACCTTCTATTAGTTTCATGAATTTAAAGCCTGTATTTAATAAGTCAATGTTTGCCAAATAATATTTTATGTGTACTTGTAACGTATAACCCTATTACAATGCAGAAACGAAAAGTGTAGTTACAGTTGCCATGGGAACCTTCATATTATACTTCTTGCTTTGATTTAAATTTCATCCTTAATATTGCATTAACATTTTTGCATTTAATGGAGGAATATTTGAATTAATATTGAAGTGTCTTTCTAATATAAATAAAATATAGGAAATGAAAATGTGATTTTTCTTAGAATGAACAGGAACTGAAATCTTGTAGTAATAGCAGCAGTGGTTTTTTTTAATATTGGATTCTAGTCATCTATTTTGTAGGATCTTACAGAATTCTTGTCAAGGGGAAAAATAATACTTTTTATGGTAGTTATCAGTGTTTCTTAATTTCTAACATTCAAAAGAAGAACCTGAAGAATATTTAATTGCATTACTAATAATTTACAAGGTGATTCATTTAAAGAGAGTTACATTTAATAATAACAATAATAGCTAATGATTATATATAGCTTTCTGGTTATAATTGTTTTTATATGCATTAAATTTAGGTATAGACAAGACCTTAGAACTTATCTATCCAATACCCTTATTTCTATAGCTGGAGAAATTCTTATACAAAGAAATATGCCTAAGATCTCACATCCAGTGAGAAACAGATCCTGAGATTCAAACCTAGGTCCTAAGAGTTCCGCTCTTTCTGCTTGATAACATTGCATTTTATTTGTACAATAACAACATGAGGTAGGGAAAGAAAGTATTATTCTTTTTTACAGATGAGGAAACTAAAGTCCAAAGACTTGCACAAGATCACAAAGCTAACAAATAATAAGAGGATTTCTAACTGTACCAGGCTGCCTTGATTTAAAGCTGTAGGATTTGTAAATGAGACAGGATAGGTGTCCCTCAAAATAAATCTATTGTCCAAAATTCCAAAGATAAATTTACAGGAGTCACTTTGCAGAGGATTCTTTGCTTCTATCTCTTGTTGTATCTAAATAGTGAACTCCTTTAATAATTTTTTTAAATAGAATTTAATTTATTTTTAAAAAGTTCATATGTGTAGCTTTCTAAGCTCTGGACTTAATCTCTCAACACACAGGATTCTAAGAGTAGCTCAGTAGTAATAGGATTCTTATTTTTATCATTGTATTTTTATTGTGAACTTAACACCAAAAAGCATTTCCATACACATAGAAAAACATAAAAGATTGTACTTGAAGTAAAAAATTTCTATTTTGTACTGCTTGCTTTAAAAGAAAGTATACAATTAATTCTGTATTAGTTCAAAAACTGTCCTGCTTGTCTGTGCTTC
Source organism: Pseudocheirus occidentalis (assembly GCA_028646575.1). Lineage (NCBI taxonomy): Eukaryota > Metazoa > Chordata > Mammalia > Diprotodontia > Pseudocheiridae > Pseudocheirus > Pseudocheirus occidentalis. The sequence continues at coordinate 53,540 of JAQQSW010000291.1, forward strand.
CTTCCAAACTACCTTTGGTTCTGAGCATTTTTAAAAATGTCCATTCTTTTTTTGGCAAGTGTTGCTAATACTCTTTCCTCTACAACCTCCTTGCCCTTACCTCCCCTCCCCCCCAGTTAAAAACAAATGGGGGGAAAAAAACCCTTGTCCTTAATAAACATTTAAGTAAAACACTTCCACACAGTAACCATGTCCAAAAATTTCTGTGTCTCTATCTATACCATAAGTCATGACCTCCCTCTAAGGAAGTGGGCAAACTGCTTTATAAGAAGTGCTCTGGAGATGTCATCACTCATTTCTTTGATCGGAATTCTTAAATATTTGAGAGGTGTTTTTCTTTATGCTATTGTAAGAAATGCTCTGATTTTGGTCACTTCACTCTACATCAGTTCCTACTTCCCAGGATTCTCTAAAAGCATTTATTTCATCATTTCCTATGACACAGTAATGTTCCATTACATTCCTGTAACACATTTTTGGCCCTCCCCCAGCTGATGGGCATCCTTTCACTTCCAGTTCTTTTCTTTTTCCTTTTAATTTCCCCCTTAAGGATATGGAAGTTTGTTTTGCTCCTGGCTGTTGCCTCCTGGGTTTTATCCTCCTTAATCCCGCCCACCCCATCCTCACTTGTTTGCCTGTTGAGTTTGATGTATTTCTACTGCAAAATCTTTGTGTTTAAGTTTGGTTCTAATAGATCTGGGCAGTTTTCATTTATGATTTCTTGAAACATATTGCTCAGACATTCTTTTTTATGGTTTTTAGAAGTCTAGTGATTATTAAATTATCTTTGATCTGTTTTCCACATGAGGTTTTTTTTTTAACATATATCAGATATCTTACATTTTCTTCTACTTTTTCAGTCTTTTGATTTTGTTCTAATATTCATTGCTGTCTCATCAAGATTTCTGTTTGACCTCTTCTGGTTTTCAGGGATTCCATTTCTTGGGTAAAGCTCACCCTACTATTATCTCAACTAGAAAAAGGAGGTTTGAGCACATATACATAGTGTCCTGTGTAGAAATACATTAAAATCAACCAGGAAATAAGTGGAAATGGGAGGAGAGAACTAAGAGAGAGGATAATACCAGAGAGGGAATAGTCACAGTCAAAACAAACTTCCTAATCCTTAATTGGGGTTTTAAAAGAAAAAAGAAAAGAACCAGAATATAAGGAGGTACCCATCAAAAAGGTGAAATTCTGAGGTGGGAGAGGATTAGAATGAGAGGAGACAGAGAGACAGAATGGGGTTAATCATCCTGTATAGAAGAGGCAAGGGATAACTGTTACAATGGAGGGGAATAACAGGAAGGCAAAGGGGAAAGGGTCAACCTTACTCTCATTGAATTTGGCTTAGGGAAGGAATGACTTAAACTCTAAACTGGGTATCTTGCCACACAGGAGAGTAGGGAAAATGGGGATGAAAGGTGGGATGACAGAGGAGAGGGCAGGGTGGGGGAAAGGGTTGCTGGAAGCACACATTTCTGTAAAGGGACAAGGACAGGGTAGAGAATAGAACAAGGGGGGGGGGGGG
>JAQQSW010000292.1:0-19258 GCA_028646575.1 Pseudocheirus occidentalis
ATATCTCCTGGGCTCTGTTTTGAGCATTTTTCTTTTTTCTTTCTATATTCTCTTTCTTAGAAATTGAATCTGCTTTTATTATTTTAAGTAACATCTGTATCAAAACAGTCCTCCAACTATATTCTGGTTCTAATGATTTTTTTCCTGAATTGGAGTCCTTTGTCATCAGTTCTCTCCTGGATATCTGGATGTCTGATCTCCATTTCAATCTCAACATTTCCCTAACAGAACTCATTATCTCCCCTCACACTAAATGTCACTGCTTTTTGCAGATTCCACTTTCTCCCTAGTTTTTCCAGCTTCATCACAATTTAGATTCTGCCGTCTACCTCCATCCTTGCATCTAATTAATTGCCAAACTGCTTTGTTACTATTTTGACAACATTTCTTGCATGTGTCTGCTTTTCTCTACTTCCACAGCCACCAATCTAGTTTAGGCCCTCTCCACTTTGCCCCAAAGAAAAAGTCTCCAAATTGGTTTCACTCCTTTCAGTCTCCCTAACCTTCAATCCACAGAGTTGTGAAAATAATCTTCTGACAACATGGGCCTGACTGTAATGTTTTCTTGCTCAAAATCTTTCACTGGTTCTTTATAGTTTCTGGCATAAAATACAGATTACTCTGTGTGTCATTTAAAACCCTCTTATAACCTGACTCCCACGTTTCCAACCTTACCTCATCCTTCTCAAACTCTTCATTCCGGTCACACTGAACTAGTAGCTTCCCCTTCAATTCATCCTTCTACTTTTGCTCATGATGTCTACATAACCTGGAATTAACTCTTTTTTATTATTTTCTGTCTCTATGTCTATATCTCCCTATCTCATGGTTTTTGTTAAAATAACAATTCAGGTGTTAAATATTTGTTATTTCTTTCTTCCTGTTAAACTTTCTTTAAAATATTACAAACATACACTCATGCATACATGCATGCACACATGTACATACTGTAACTTATCAGTAAATTTAATGAGATTAGGAAGTTTCATTTTTGGTTTTGTATCACAAATTTGTGGTATAGGACGTAGCACACAGTAGGCAAAAATGTTTAAGCAAACTGAATTGATTTGGCTTTTTCTGTTCATTGGGGAATTTCAAGTATGAAAGGTATTTAACCTTCATGCTGATAACTCACACAATTGGATGAAAGAATTTCAGTTGAAATTCTACTATAAATTATCTTAATTACAATTACACTATTATTATAAATGGGCTAAAATAAGATTGTTTCTCTTCTGGGTAATGTCTGAAATGTTTTCTCTGTGAATGGAAAGAGGAGCCGCTGATGCCATCCCTGATAAAATTACATTTCTACACACACACACACACACACACACACACACACACTTCATTCCTTTTTGATCCTAGGTGAAGCAGCATCTGGAGATGAAATGGACCAAACAATGATTCTGTAACCTTATAAAGGTCAGCATCCAAAGTTTTACTTCTCTTTAACAGGCTAGCGATGGTAACTCTTGCCTCACTTGATATCAGCAAAGAGAGAAGTGTTTTACCTCTTAGGATGTTTTATATTCATTCAATTCCAATATAGTAGCCAATTAATAGGCTTTCTTCCCCATGAAGTAAACAGATAAGAAAGAGGTACAAAATACTTGTGCCTGCTCTGAAGGCAAGGGCAGGCACCTCCATCAGTCACCATGTTGAATTTCAGGAAATTAGTTGCTAAGGCCTCCTCAAAGCTTGGTGTTTTCACACTTGAAGGCCTGGGCCCCCTTTGGCCAGTACCCCATTGTACTTATATGATATAAGATTGCTCCTTGTATTAAAATTTTCAGTCACACTCTATGACTGTACATGCCAACATTGGCACTAGTTTTGAATCAAGTTTACAAATACTCACATGGGGCAGTGTGGTGGTGCAGTGAATAGACCACAACCCCTGGACTCAGGAGGACCTGAGTTCAAATCCGGCCTCAGACACTTGACACACTTACTAGCTGTGTGACTTTGGGCAAGTCACTTAACTGCCCTACCTTCCACCCTACTAAAAGCAAAATTAAACAACAAATTTAAAAAATAAAAAAACAAACACACAAAACTTGCTGTAATTATGCCTTTTTAGACTTTTTTTTCCCTGAGAAACATTTAAAGGTCCTTATAGAGTTTCTGATGGTTTGAGATAAGGATCGGTGCCACACAGGGTGGGTAGGCATGGAAGGACTGTGATCAGCATTGCTGAAGAGAATATCCAATCAGAGAGATTCCAAATCTGCTTGATACTGGGAACGATGGTCTCATTATGACTCTTAATAGTACAGCTTCTCTTCCTCTTCCTCCTTCTCCTGCTCTGTTTCCTCCTGATAGAGACAATACTAGCTAGAATTTATGTAGCATGTACTATGTGCTGGCACCGCGTTAAGAGTTTTGCAAAAATGATCACATAGAAGCCTCACAATAACCCTTTGAGGTAGATGCAATTATTATCCCCATTTTAGAGATAAGGAAACTGAGTCAAAAAGAGGTGAAGTCACTTTCCCAAGCATAGCACCAATGCAATATTTACAGTGCCCGTTCCCATTATACCAAGGTCATGCATCAAGTAAGTATAAATATGCCTTTGTGGTAGTCAGGGAAGGTTGCGCCCTTTTCATAAGCACAGTATAGAGGGAGCATCACAGGGTCCTAGATTTAGAGCTGGAAAGGATCTTAGGAGGCTTTTAGTCCAGTACCAGCCCCTTCATCATTTACAGATGAAGGAACAGAATGTTAGCCATATGGAATCAAAGCATCTGGGTTTAAGCCTTTGGAACGAGAGATCAGCAATAATGATAAAGTAAACCTTGTTAAGCACTTAGTCTGTCTGCAGCTGCGTTCTAGATACTAGGGATTCAAAGATAAAGAAAACGCTGTATTATCAAGAAGCCTGCATGTTTTCAGATGCCATAATACACATACTCACAACATGCACACAGAGAGACACTGGGCATATGAACAAAGTAAATACAAAATCATTTTGGGGCTCAAGCACCGAGGGTTGGAAGAATCCGGATTTGCCCCCTCATAGGAAGCAAGAATTCTGACAGTCGGAGGTGACTCGGAAATTCATTCCAAGCCTTAGAGCCGCTTGTGGGAAGGAACATGAGAGTGTCGTGTGTGAGAAGTAGTGAGACTGTGGATCGGGAGGATTGTACTTAAAAATCACTTCATTTCTTTGAGACTTGGCTTCCTCATCTAAAAGAGGAAGGGATCGGACTCCTACGTGCTCTTTAGGAATGCTTCCTCATCTAAATCCAAAATCATCTCAATCTAAAACCCCATGTTCTCTAGGCTGTGTTTGTGTGTGTTTGTTGGGGGGGGGGGGCTTAGTAAGATTCTATATTTTTAAAAAGCGTTTTCAAAATAAATAATATGTATATCCATGGAATGGGGGGCTTAGAGTCAGGAAGACTGAGCTTTGAATCATGACTCAGATACTTAATAGCTCTGATGCTATGTCATTCAACCTCTCTCAGCCTCAGTTTGTTCATCTATAAAATGGGAATAATAATACCACCACTTGAAACTTGGTTCCAAGATAATAAACATTAAAAAAAAAAGTCCTTTGCAGGCCTTACAGTTTTAGATAAATGTCAGTTAGTTTTGTGACTGTTTGTCTCTATTAAGAATTTTTGGAAAGAAAAATAAAATAAAATTGAGAAAAAATATTGAGGGAATATATCTATGTTAGTTTAATGGAAGACAAGGAGGAAGTCTGAAAAATCTAAAGCTGCTTTTTTTACCTTTATCTTAGCTTCCACGGCTTTATTGGGAATTGGTTTTCAAGTTCACGTTTCCTATGGAAAACTTAGAATTTCCTCCAAAGAGTTCTGGGTGAGAATATATGTTCTGTTAATTAGTTTGGGTGGCCTTCAAAATCTGTAGGTTAGGAGCGGAAAATGCAGCACTATGTGCTTTCACAAAGTTTCAGGTAAATTCAAAGTATAATGGGAAACACTAGGCTCCAGAGAGTGAGATCTCTGAGGTCTAGACACCCAAAATATAATTTCAAATAGAGCAGTGGCAGAAACAAATTCTAATGGCCACAGTTTTTCCTTCCCTCCCCTTTTAATAGGCACATCAGTATAGTGAATAACAAAAGAATTTGGTTATAATTTTTTCTTTATTCTGACCAATGTAAAAGTGATTTAATTTCATTGTCTAGATTTGAATTAACCACTCCCCGACTTCATGTTCTAAGAAATATCCTAACGAATAATTGCCCACCTATTTAATCATAATCTACCTTAGTGTCAGGAACAGATAATCTTTATAGAACCTGGATGTCAAGTTTTTTTTTCTTTCCTATACCCCCTTCACATACACACTTCCCATATATCAGCATTTGGGAAATGATACATTACCATATGTCTGGTATTCATATTCTGTATTAATCTTACATTTCTCCCAAGTTTTATTTAAAGTACTTACTTTCAAGTGTTTTCACATAGAAACTGTTTCCCTATTCCACAAGTTAAATGAAAAGACAAATGGGGGTAGAAAGTACAACAGTACAGGTGAAAGGCTATGCTTTAATTTGGCAAAGCGACTTTAAATTAGGCCTCAGACTAGGTCGGTTCCCCATTATTTTGTTCCATTAACTTGGTTTTAGAGAATACTTTCAAACACCCACACTTGTCAAACCTTCCACAGCCTCCTGATTGTCTCCTTAACAGAAAATGAGAGAAGCAAAATGTCAAGAAGAACAAGGATTATCTTAACCTCATACTACACTGATCAGAACTCTGTTCTAAGTCAATGATTGCAAAACTTGTTCAGAATAACCTGATGACTCAATCTCCCAGAATGCTAATCTTCTGAATCAGTGCTGTGAACAGCAAGAGGATTAAAGCCATGTTCACTCATAATGAGCCCCATCATTAAAGGTTGGACCACAATTCATTGACACAAGGTGCACAGGATATGTAATTACTTCAGAAGCTGCTTTAATATATTGTAAATTTAGAACAGTCACTCTGTCATTACATTTCCCTACATTACTTCCATTTATTCTGGCAAACTCGACCAATTAAATAATGTCCTTCATTTGCTCACGATACTTTCATCACTGTTTTTATCCTTTACGGAGACCAGCCTTATTGCTATTTTAATGAAATAAACATTCAGTTTTCATAGGTTTGACAATTTAGAAAATACCTTTTTCTTTTTGTCATGATAGTATTTCTGTTAGACATCATGGGAGCACTTTTTAAAAAAAAAGACTTTCTTTGTTTCCCTTTCCTACCAGGACTTCTTTTTCTAAGAATTAGAAAGAAATGCGAATAAACTAAACCTTTACACTTGATGAATGTGTGTATATATACACACATATATAATACATATTTTTAAATAATTTGGTATTTTTGCCATCAGTGAAATGAATAGTTAATTTATTTGTTGGGGGGGGGAAGGATGAGGACACAACATGATTAATTAGCTTAAAGTATGTGTGCTAAATGCAAATAAAGAAACAGCAGTGCCAAATTATGCATGCTTCACATTCACTGGGGTTGAGCAGGAAAATACAGTCTGGAAACACACAGATTTCTACCGAGTCCTTCTTTTATACTCCAGGGACTAATTCTCATTTCAGCCACACAGCATTTTATTTTTATCATTGAAACTGGGAAACAAGCTGGCAAACATTTCTGAATTTTAATTAATCTGTTTTAAAACATTTCCTCACAGCCCACTTTAAACATGTTAATATTAGATGTTTATTTGTCTAAATATACATTTCATATCTACATCAGCTCAATTTGGTGTCACTGAAATAAGCATCATAACCCATCCCCTTTCAGAGGGAGAAAATATATTTAAAAATTAAAAAAAAAACACCTCCTAACTAATGGGCTGTTATGGTACTGAGGTGAATTAAAGGGAAAACATGGGTAAAGTTGAAGGAAAAAGGATCAAATATATTCTTAATTCTAATCAACCTAATTAAAGTAATTGTTAAAGAGGCTTCCAAGTTAGGAACAAGGCAAGGCAAAGCAATGGAAAAAAAGGGGAAAAAAATTGCCAAAGCCTCCTTTTTTTTTCTTTTTACAGGAACTGTGATGCTTCTCTGGTTCAAGGTGATACAAAAGTACAGCCTATTAATTCTAATTCTAATATCTTTTAAGCCCTAACTCTACTCTGGCGTGTTACACTGCAATTCTGGGTTTATTGCTACTACATAATAGTACAAAATTACTATAATTACAATTACCTTTGTGCGCTCTCTCTCCCTCTCTCTCCTCTCTCCCTCTCTCTCTCCCCCCCTTCTCTCTCTCTCTCCCTGTCTCTCTCCCCCCCCTCTTTCTCTCTCTGTCTCTTTCTCTCTGTCTCTCTGTCTCTCTCTAGCTTTCTCTCGGTCTCTCTCTATTTGTCTCTCTGCCTTTCTTCCTCTCCTGTCCGCCTCTGTCTTTCTGTCTTTCTCTCTGTATCTCTTTGTCTCTGCCTCTGTCTCTCTCCCTTCCCATCCTCATTCTTCCTCACAGGCTTTAAGGAAAGATAGCTAATAAAAATATGATTAAATGAATTCTGTAAGACAGATGCCACCTGACAGCTCTGAAGGTTTAGCAGCAAACATATTACTGAAGTCTTTTGCTTTCTGCTAGTCCATGACTACAGTGATTCATCCTGAATTGCTAGAACTTGAAACTTCTAAATATACATAAACATTTCCTCCACCTAAGGGCCAAGTCAGACCCAGAAATGCTTCTTGTCCAGAGTTCTAGTGGACCTTCTATTTCGCCGAAGTAAATTTTTTGGTGATACTCAAGAGATTTGCAATAGGTGGGTGTCTAAAAAAACATCATTTTTGTCAGGACAACAGGAGCTAGAGAGTCAAATGGAAATGGGAAAGGCTTATAAAGGCATGTGCCAAAGATTCTTAATGCAAAGTATAGGCCTCTTTCTATAATGTCATAATTATCAGCTGGAAACCCTCCATAGAAAATGTAAAAATAACCATGTGCCATCTGGTAATTGGTTTTCCAGGCAAATACATATGCAAAAGGGAATCAAAAACTACAACAAAATTGAAAATCCTATGCACAGGAATGTGGCATGCCGGCCGGAGTTTTAATAAGCCACTTGCTGTGAAATCAGTTTTACAATCCTGTAGCATGTTAATATACAGTATTATAGGATATGCGCCTAAGTGGGAAGGTTCCGTTACATTTATGGACGCACACAAAACCATTTTGTTGAACATTCAGGCTCCATGTATTGAGAAGCATCATTTCATGAGAGGATTTACCTGTTGTGAAATGATAAAGAAACAAGATGTGGGATCACCATTCTGGCCCTTGCCAGACAACTTCTTGGCATTGTGGGTCATGTGGAACTCAGCATCTTTATTTTAAGGACTAGTATCTTCATTTATCCAAAGCACAATTCCTCTCTGCCCCCTGTCACCAATTTTCCAAGTCTGTGTTCATGTGTACACAATGTTTTATCCTAATCTTTTCATTTCATTGCAAGGATTCTCCTGTGACTTTTCTGAGTGAGAATCTGTCATTGATATGAAATGATTAAAATATATTGGAAAATCTGTAGTTCAATAGGAAAACAGGTTGAACAGTAATAGAACAAAGTGACTCAGTCTATTTACTATTACCTTGACTTTCACCACACCCTGCTTTTGACCTTCAGTATTTTGAATTCCTCTTCCCGGGATAGTGTGCAAAGGGCCAGCAACAAAAGAAAACATATGGATAGAGCCTAATGCATCACTGGCGTCATGTAGCTCAGAGCTGAATGATTTACAGTATCATGAGCATTGGAAATGGCTGCATAAAGCAACTTCCTCTGCAGTGCTCAAAGCTTTCATTCTTTTATTTTTCCAGGCAGTAGTTAACTCATGTTCATTATGCTCCTATAAAAGCATAAGATTCAAGGAGATTTTCCAGTGAATGCTGGGGTAACTGTTCTAACATCCTCCTCTACCATTTCTGTTGCACTGGTTTCCTGGTGTGGAATTTATCTCGAGAAATCAGAGGCAAACAAATACATATGCATACCCCTAAACCTACATCTATACCTATATGCATACCTACACATAGCACAAACATTCATATACACATGTAGGTACGTATGTATATCCACACGTATGTATATTGTGCATGAGTAGACACATGTATATGCATATGAGTATCTATGTCTATGTGTATATGTCTATGTGTATTTGGATATGTATTCTGGTCCAGGCCCAAGACAGGGATATCTAGACCAAAAGAGACTTGGGTTGCTAACTATAATCTAAAGTAACTTTGGAAAATCTGGAGGATTCTGAGAAAAAAACCAATTCATTCCAGTAAAGGGTTTAAGTGGAAAGGAATCCTTTTGCCCATTTTATAAAGATTGTTATGTCTTAGCATATCCATATAGCCAACATAATCTCTTGGAGATTTAGGGACCAGATTCAAGCCAAGATTTAAATGTTTGGTTTCTTAGGACAAGGGATTCCTCATTTTAGCCATCATTGACTCAAATCTGCACTTGGTGAGATCTCTGGGAGACATGATAAGACGGTCTGTCAGCAAGCTTTTACTATGTTCCAGACCCTGTACTGTGATGAGTAAACAAAGAAAAGCAAAAACAAGAAACTTCTGGGAGAGACAATACATAAATAACTAGGGCAAATATCTTCATTTTACTTTCTGAAAAATGGAGGGGAAGTAGGCAAAGCTATTTTTCTTTTTCTGCCAGGTTCACCTGGCAATCATATTGCAAAATTAGGACTAGAGCTAGGGCCAAGTAGTTATACTAAAGGAATTATAGCCATATAGCAAAGATGAATTGCTTAGGAGAAAAATTTGATCAGCCTTAGTGCGTTTGGGTGAAACCAGAACACAGAACATTTTGGTGAAGGTAGGTTCACACAGCAAATGGTGGGAGAGAAGAACACAAGATTTTGATCCAGATTTGAACTCTGGATCTTCTATTTACTGCCCATATGATTTGAGTAAGTAAATATTCTCATCCGTAAATGAGGTATGCATTAAGTTCCTTCCTACCTCTTAATTGTACAATCTTATGATCTTTCTTTGTTGAAGTATCAATCAAAATTAGGTATAACCTTGTGGCAATGAAATGGCTAATATGTTGGATCTGGCATCATGAAGATCTGAGTTCAAATCCAGTCTCATACATTTGCTAGACAGATATCTATAGATAAGTAAGCATATGTATACATATATGCACATATACATACACACATATATATTCCTTGGCAAAACATTTAATCTCTGCCTCAATTTTGTAACCTGTAAAATCTGTGAACTAATACCACCTACCTTCCAGTAAAAAATGAGATAATATTTGTAAAGTGCTTCTCAACTTTAAAGGATTGTATAAATGCTAATCATTTTTATTGTTTTTTTATTATTATTATTAAATATGCTATTTTTCTGAAGGTGGGCAATTGGAATAATTCAGCAACTTTATGTTTCATGTCAGGAAATACTTCCTAATGATTAGATCTGCCCCAAATTGTAATGGATTGCTCTAGAAATTAGTGGATCCTTTCTTGAAGGTTATCAAATGAATTTAAGCAATCACTTTTTGGGTATGTTACAGTTAGTATTTTTTTTTGGTATGCATTTGGTTAGATGGTTACTTAAGTCCTTCCCAGTTTTAAAATTCTGTGATTCTGAAATTCTGTGAACATTTCACACCCTGCTTTAAAGCATCTGTCAATAATAATAGTGAAAGTATACAGAGCTTAACAGTGGCTTGTTTTGCTTTGTCAATTACTGCATTCCTATGAATGGAGAAGTGCTAATGGCTCATGATAATGGGTGCTAAGGGATCCTCCTTGTTTGGCATCCCAGTGATTTCAGAGGTCCATCTTGGTGATGAACATGAGCTTGTATGATAAGAGTCCCCTAAGCCAAAAACTTGTCATAAATCTCCTGAATAAAGTAGTAGTTTTCTGTCTGCCCTTTGAGAATAGTTCTATTGCATCAATGGGATCAAATTTGTACATTTTGTTCCAAAAAGAAAACAAAAGGGAATGGTTTGTGTGGAAGAATGAAATCTTTATAATCCTATAATTTTACCTAGAAACTATATATGAAATCTCACTTTTGAGGAAATTCATTACACAACAGTTGTATTCAAAAAGATAATGTGTCATTTTAATTCCTGAGTGGGATACTTAAGATTAATTCCTTTCATATGTGATGCAAAAACAATATATTGGATACAATAGTGGTGACTTCAAGACATCAGAAACAAGTTTGTGTGTGTGTGTGCCTGTGTGTGTGCGTGTGTTTGTGTGTGTGTGTGCCTGTGTGTGTGTTTGTGTGTGTGTGTGTGTGTAGGAAGGAGGAGGTCCTTTTTTTCTTAATCAGTTTTATGCGTCTCTCACTACTCTCCCCAGAGGCAAATGTGCACTCCTGCATTGAAGAAAACTTAAGTGAGTGGGAAGTCATTAAAACTAGTTTAGAGGAAAAATGAAGTGCCAGGGCAAAAGTGGAGAAAGCACTAGTCTCAGAGTCAGCAAGTCCCAGATTCAAATTCTGCCTCAGATACTTCCCAAAAGACTGATACTTACCAAATAATTTACATGTTTCCCCTGAAGTTCTAGCTTACTTCTAAATCTGTGATTTTAGGAAAAGAACCCATTGTTCCTTTAGAAGTGTTTCCAAGTCTTCATTTTTAATTGTTTAATATGCCTCATAAGGCTAGCTCATTTGGCAGCAGATGCTTCGGCTCATACATGTATGGAAGAAGAATCAAGATTGAAAATGTTGAGATTAGAATTTGAAGCTAAGCAATACCATTAGAAATTTTAACTTGTAGTGTTCCCATTTTTGTGATATACTTTGTCAAAGATTTGCCACTCACTTAATGACGGACTTTATTTATTTTAAATTTTGCTCTGGGCATGTGATTTCATTGGGAAACTCACGAATGCAATTCTCCAATTCTTCTACCACTAAAGATACGTGGGACAATGAGAGATTTAAATGGCTTACTCAGGGTCATACAACCAGTACATGTCACAGGTAGAACTCAAATCTAGATCTCCCTGGCTCTGAGGTCAGCATATCCCATATCCACTTTTTATCTCACTCATTGTGCTACAACAAACTGAGATTGTGGGATTGAGTTTCTTATGGATTGTACTGCATTATTTCAACAGTATGTACTTTTAGTATCATTGTAAGGATTCTCTTGAAGTGTAAATTTCCTTGTGTAAATGGGTATGGATACTTTCAAAGAATACAGTAAGAACCAACCTCTTGTTTCCACAGTAGAGGAATCACCCAACATATATATTGTGGTGGTGGTGTTTTTTATCCAGAAGGTCCTATTTAGTTAATTATTTAATAACACTGTAAGGGCTTTACCTTTTACTTCTGACTCAGAAGATGCTCTTTAAATTATTTTTTAGCATTTAGTATAGCATATAGTATAATCTAAAGTATTTTAGAATGGAAAACAAAATCCAGTTTTGAAGCTAAATGTGGTAAATTATCTCACCCAAGTTATTGCATGCATTCATCCAATAAAGCACAATATTTTCAGTTTAGGGAAATTGCAATTTTATTGGGCATTGTGTTATACAAGTTTTTTTTCACCATTTTCATGTAGCAATGATGAGCTGTTAAAATTAGGTGCCAAAGGTATATGTTGGATCCCAAGGGGAAAAAAGGCACTAATTCACTAAGTCAAAGGCAGGTCATTGAGACAATTTATGTTGTTATAGCTTTTGTTTTTATATCAATTTCATGTCTAACATACTCCCTCCTTTCCCTCTCAGACCTTATAGCAAAGAATGAAAGAAAAACAGACTAAACAATTTATCCCTTCTGTCTAATGTATGTAAAGTTTCATGCCCATAGTTTTCTGACTCTTCAAAGATGGGTAGGAGGTGCACTGTCATGTGTCTTCTTTGGGATCAATTTTAGGGCATTCAGATTTTTTTGTTGTTACTGTTATTTTCATGTACATAGTTGAAGTCTTGTTTATTATTCTCCTGGTTCTGCCTGATTCATTTTGATTAGTTCATATGTCATCCCGTGTTTCTCTATATTCACCAAAGTCATTTCATTTTGCTCATGTATCATGACGTGTTTAACCATCTCTTAACCTTGTTTGCCTCAGTTTCTCATCTGTAAAATGAGCAGAAAAAAGATAGAGCAAATCACTCCAGGATCTTTACCAAGAAAACCCTAATTGGGTTGGAGAAAGACATGGCTAAAATGACTGAGCAATTATAACTTTGAAACAACTATTATAATTACTAAGTTGATTTTTTTTGTTTCCATTTTGTTAAATTCTGGGTATTTTGATCTTAATAAATGAAAGAAAAAAATAGGTCTTATGAAGGACAAGAAACAAGGAGAATACTCATTTCAAACACTAAATCATCTAAATCTCAAGGAAATCTCTGAACATCCATGTAAATCAGCAGTTCTCAACCTGTGGGTTATGTTCAGTTATTGTAACAATGAAAATACATCCTGCATATCAGATACATTCATAACAGTAGCAAAATTACAGTTATGAAGTAGGAAAGAAAATAATTTCGTGGTTGGGGGTCACCACAACGTGAGGAGCTGTATTAAAGGGTTGCAACATTGGGAAGGTTGAGAACCACTGTAAAATATAAATGTTGCTCAAACAATTCTGAATATGAATGGAGGTGATTTCTGGTGATGTTTCTGCCAGAAGATCTGGAGAGCCTGATATATTTGTGTAGTCCAGTGAATTTGTGTTTTATTTGGGGATGATGTGAGGAGATGTCACCCATTAGCTCTTTTGGGTGGTAATTTAAAGGAGCTGCCCAAAGTCATCAGTCTTACATGTGACATGTAGTGCTATGGATTCACACAGCATTAGTCTTTCCACCTTTTCAACGTTTTCCTCACCTTCACTGCCACTCCTTGCATAATCTTCCAAACCAGACAATCAGAGACACACCTGGGTGAAGATAAACCACAAGACCTTGAAATCCCTGGGCCTGAGGGTTCTCATTTTAACCTTGGCCCCATGAGACCATGAGCACCTTGAGAGCAGGGATTATCTTTTACCTGTCTTTATATTTCAGTGCTTAACACAATGTCTAGAATATACTAAGTACTTAATAAACACCTGATGCCTGACTAGCCTTTTTGTATCATGTGACTGTGAGTATATCCTGTTCCCTCTCCCTCCTTTTACACCCTTTGCTCTGAGAATTGTAATCACCTCAACATTACAGTGGACCAAGGAGAGTGAATGTCAATGGAGAAGCCAATAGTTCCACTTACTATCTTTATGGCTCCCAAACCCCAATACTTTTCCTTTGCCACCATTCCCCTAGATGTGCTTTCCCTTCCACTAGAATGCAAGCTCCTTGAGGACAGACTGCCTCACTTGCATATTCATATTGTCAAGTCTAAGCTCAGATCTTGGAACAAAGTATTTGGTACATTGTTTTTAATTAATGAACTAATTAAAACTCTTCTTCCTATTTAACCTGACAGATGGATTGTTGGCATTTGAACTAGGCTCATTTCTCTGCCCCAACTTTCTCCTTTCCTTGTATAGGAAAGGGAAATAAAATGTTCTGCCCAATTATTCTTAGACACAGGTTGTTTTTTTTTTCAATAAACAAGCCTTTATTTAATACAGAAAGAGAAAGGCCTTGTTATCTGAAGGTAAGTGGTACTGGAAAAAGCTAACTTGACATGAATCTACTTAAAATAAGGCTCCACATTTTATAGTAAATAATGTGAAAACTTAGGGACTCTCTGGAAATCTGAAATTAAAATCTAATAAAATAAGTTTATTACTTTTTTTCTTTGACATTCTTCACTTCAGGTGTGGCTTTGAAAGCCATATCTTTGAAAACTTTGAAAGTACCTTCAAACATAGTAGTGCTAAATTATTTAGGGGCTTCTTCATTTCCCAAGATCCTTACTCAATCCCTTAATATTCAAAGTTCTTTTTTTTTCTTTTAGTTCCTATTAAGAAACAGGGAAATTGACCAATTGAAATTGATTCAATGAACAAATAGAGCTGGAATTGATGGCTTGTGTTAAATGGGGAGGGATGTTTGAATGATGATTAATTTTCTAAATGAGCAACTCATTAGTAAAAGTTTTCTTGTTGTAACTTTTGATTCCTCATAGAACCACATAGAGATAGCATATAGAGGAATCATTGACATAAAAGATGAATTTGAACCCTTCCCCTGACACATGTGGGTTTTGTGTGCCTGAGTAAATCACTTAACCTCTAAATGCCCCAGGGAAATCTCTAAGGATTTAGGTTCCAAAAGAGTTTTTGATTTGCATTGTTTGGTGGAGTTTCCTCATAGGGACTTGTCTAAACTGAAAAACAAAACAAAACAAACAAACAAAAAAACAAAAAACTCCATAACTTTGCAACTACACAGATTGAGATAGTAAATGCCCAAATCAAAAGGACCCAGTATATACTAGGTACGAGGTACCAGAAGAGCCACTGGGCATATAAAGACACAAATTAAACAGTTCCTGTTCTGAGGAAGATTCTATTTGGCTAAAACAACATGGAAGGATAAAATATATATGTGTTAAGTACATCACACTTTTGTGGTGGGAAGGCATAAGTCATTATAGGGATTAGGATAACCCTGCAATAAGAAGTGACAGGAAAGTTTCTAAATATAAGCTACTGAGTTTAAGAGACAGAGTTGAGAAGGGAGTCTATCTTATGACCGAACATAGCTGCAGTTCAAAGATAGAATAAGGGTAAACTGAAATTTGGAAAGAACAATTAGGCTGGATGGAATGTATAGTGTTAGAGAGGAATAAGGTGAAATAAAAAAAGAGGCTGGTTCCAGACTTTACAGGGTTTTAAATGCCAACATGAGGAGTTTAAATTTTATCGTATAGGAAACAGAAAATCATTGGAGAAGCTTTATCCAGCCAGGGACATAGTTAGATTCATCAAATAATACCATTAAAGGAGGTTATTTTTTTCCCTAGAGGAAACACCACATAACATTTAATGCAGAGCTCCTTCTAAAATATAGAAGCAGATATACATGAGTTAGTGTTCAGGTTAATTTTCAGGATGCCATATTAACTTTTATTTTCTTGAACATGAAAATAATCATGTCTAGTCTTTAAATATTTCTCTGTCAAGGTAATAAAGTATTTGGAGTCAGAGGGAGCAATTAATTCCGAGCTCTGTTGAAATGCTTTAGTGACATTGGGCAAATCACTTAAACTTTCTGAGTCACGTATTCCTAATTTTCAAAACGAAGGGGTTGGTACTCCAAGGAAACAAACAACAAAAAGTCCCATTTATTCCAAAATATCAATCATAGACTTTTTATGACAACAGAGAGACCAGATAGTCTATGCTCTTCATTTTACAGTTGAAGAAATTATTACTCATGGAGATTGAATAACTGGCCCAATGTCATATGAGTGGCAAGTTTCAAAATTGAGATTTGAAAAGCTTTCCTCTCATAGGCAGCACATTATGCTGCCTCTATATTTAGAGAAACATAGGGAAGATTTAGGTAAACTAACAAAAATGATTTACTTGATTCTACTCTCACCATTGATGTTGGGTGTAAAGTGCTTTATAAACATTAGCTGTCATTATTAGTTAAATCTCCATGGTACAGTAGGAAACTGTTTAGTCAGTAGACCTGGGTTTAAATTCTGGTTTGGGGAGGCTAGGTGGCACAGCGAATAGAGCACTGGCCCTGGAGTCAAGAGGAACTGAGTTCAAAAACAGCCTCAGACACTTGACACACTTACTAGCTGTGTGACTTTGGGCAAATCACTTAATTCAGTTGTCCTCCAAAAAGCAAAATAAATAAATAAATCCTGGTTTGATTACTTTCTATCTCTTTGACATTGAGGAAAATACTTGATCTCATCTGTAAAATGAAGGCATTTGTTTAAATGACTTCTAAAGTTCCTTCCAGGACTAAATCTATATCATGTGACCTCAATTCTCAATGTCTTTTATTCCAAAAAACAGGCCCAAATTCTCCCATAAAGGCCTTTTCTTAAATTTTAGGCCCTCATGGTCCCAAAGCTGTGTAAATTAGCAAATGTAGGAAACAATGTTATAAAAAACAGAAAAAAAAATGCTGACTCTGGCATCAGAGAGCCTGGTTTCCAACCTTGCCTCTAATACTTAGTACCCATGTAACCTTAACCAAGTCAATTAACTATCTTCGACCTCAGTTTATCTAACAAAGGAGGCTATTGGACTATGTGCTCTCTTCCAGCTGTAGATATCCTGGTTTGAGGTAGTTAATAAAGTGATGAATCTCATTATGAAGCTATTGTCTTCCTGACATAACTCCAGCATCTTGGTGATATCTCACATGAAGCCTGTAGCTACTTCAGAAGGCTGAATATTCTTTGTGTTCATTCCAGGATTTTGTCTAATCTCAGTTCATTTCAAAGTTCCATAAAGGTATAGCCATAGTCCTATGTAGAATATGACAATGACTTTTCACCTGGATAAACTTGCTACTAGGAGTATAAGGTTTTCTTGTGAAGATTATAAAGATAAACTCACCGAAACTTGTAGGCAAAATTCAGCCAAACAATTTAAAAGCAATTACAATATTCCACGAATAATGCCTGTATGAACTCTCCGAGAAGGAAAGGCACCCTGCTTTCAGGGATTGTCTCTATGCTTCCTATTGTCTCTAGAACAGAAGAATCTGATTCAGAAATCTAATCTCTTTGGGACTCATTTTTTTTAATCTGTAAAATTAGATGCTTATAAATAATCTCTAAGGTCCATTCCAGCTCTAAATCTATGACCCTAAAAATAATCTTTTACATGTGGGTCACGTGAACTTTATGTATAATTCATTGCATTTGGTTTTAAGTACAGTTACCATCTATCCAAATAATTTAGATGACACCTGTGGTCAGTTACCCAAAGATAAAGAGGTGTTCAGACCCTATTGATCTATTAGTTCTTGTATGCTGATAAAGTGTATTTTTACTTTAAAAATCTTAGGTGGACAATATTCTGGGAGTCATATAAACTATAGATTGAATGCCCAGGATCTAGGAAATTAATTTTGTAGTAGCACAGAGGTTGAATTTATCAATTAGCTGCCTCTTTTCTTTCCTCATTCAGTCACTTATGGCTCTTTGTGACCCCATGGACTATATTGTCCATGAGGTTTTCTTGGCAAAGATCCTGAAGTGGTTAGCCATTTCCTTCTCCAGTGGATTAAGGCAAACAGAGGTTGTGATATACCAAGAGCTTGCTTTAATTCTCTTTGATAGTCTCAACTATGACTTTTCCATATTATCACTCATAAACACTCAAAAGTCAAATGAACTCTGTATCACTAGTTTGAATTAAGCATCATTAACTCTTTCTCAGCTGATAAAACTGATCATCAGAAAGTGAATGTCATTTCCTTGTAAAAGAATGTCCATAGCAGAGCACCGAAATGCATCAAAAGAGGTAACATAGCCTAACTTTGTAAGCTTGTTCCCTCACGACTTATTTAAAAAAAACAATAAAAAAAAAATCTGACAATATCCCCGCCCCTTGCACTCCTGGTGAGTATGTAGGAAAGGTAATTATTTTCAGTAGGCTGCAGCTGGTCAGGCTATCCCCGTCTTTTTTCATGATACCATTACTTTACTAGAACTTAAGAATTTACACTTTATATTTGAAAACAATACTAATGTTTATCCAGAGTTTACATGTAGTATTACGTGATACCTCTCTCAGAAACAGAATACTCTTTTTCTTTTGAATGTGAAACTTACTAAAAGGATACTGACAGACACACCTGGGTTAGCTGCCTGTAAGGATCAGAGCTCATTCTATAAAGGAAAAATCTTCTGATTTTTACATTTCTTTTTTTTTCTCCTGTTGTACTTCATGCAGATACATTTTAAGGATATATCTTGAAATCTGTCCAAGAGACCATTTCTGTTAGAAGGGCACCTGTTCAAATAGTGAAATTTTCTCTGTTATTCATTGCAGACTACAAACTGCTAAACCATTATCACAAAGCAACATGTCATAATGAATACAATTTTGGGAAAACCGGTGGCCCCTTTAAGTAGTATATAGGAAACCTGTTGTTTTCTTTTTAGAAAGATACTTTTTTTTTCATTGACAAGCAATGCTTGCTTTTGGCTAGGAAAAAGGAAAAATGAAATTAAATCAGGCTCAAAAGACACTGAATCAACTTTTTTCCCTAAGACCAACCAAGCCATTTTCTATTGGTAGAAAACAATTTTTGAAAAGGTAACCTAGAAACCATCTGTGTTTATATACAAATACTGTTTTGGCCCTGGGTTTTTAGCTGGAAAAAAAATCTCTACTGAAAAAAAGAACAGTTTGTGTGTAGATGTTACTGCAAAAAAAGAGAAAGGGGGCTGATGTCTATAAATAGGGAACAGCTATTAACAAATTAATTAGGGTCTCATTTGTAGTTCTATTGTGAAGGATAATTAATTGTTAGCTTAACTAAGAATCTGTGCCTTGATGAGAACTGTCATTATATTGAAGTGTTGAGTGAAGCTGTGCCAATCTATACAATTCACACATGATCCAGAAATTGAAGTATAGTGTCCCTTATGGCCAGTTATAAATGCCTGAAATTAGTTAAGGAAGATGCAATCCAAACAAGCAAAATTCTTCCAGTTGACACTGTGGTAGGTCATGAATTTGCTCTCAGGAAAAAAAAAAGGCAACTTAGGATCTTCTTGCTTTGTGAAGGTACAATCCAAGGTCAAAAGTGCCGATTCAACTTCTCAGTAATGAGAGGTAGCATGAGTAGGGGTCACACTACTAGACTAGGTTCTGGGGTGAGGCAGATGTGACAACTAGGAATAGAGCTAGGAAGAACAAGGGAGATGAAAATTAGGTTTCTAGCTCCAACCAAGAACACATGGGTATGATGGTTGGCATTCTTGCAAATTCAACTCACCAACCCCAGAGGATCAACTCTGTTCCTATTAGGTTACTTATGAAAATTAGAGGAATTTTGATGCTATCCTATTTTTTATGTATTAATCTTGTTATAGAAATAATATTGTCATAGAAAATTAGCAATTGCTTCTAGGATAATAGATTAAGAGCTGGAAATGCACCTTAGAGGTTATCAAGTCCAAACCCCTAGTTTTAAAAATGAAGAAATTAATGCCCAGTTAAGTGACAAATTCAAGATCACACAGTCAGCCAGTCAACAAGTATTTGTTTACGACTCATTATTTACTTGATACTGTGATAAATCGTGGAGGAACAAATATAAGTGTTTGTGTGTGTGTGTGTGTGTGTG
>JAQQSW010000292.1:27916-49395 GCA_028646575.1 Pseudocheirus occidentalis
AACAGATTAACTCAAATAGCAAAAGAGGCCCAAAAAGCCAATGGAAAGAAGAATGCCTTAAAAAGTTGAATTTGCCAGATGGAAAAAGAATCTCAAAAGCTTTGTGAAGAGAATAATTCCTTCAGAATTAGAGACAAAATGGGTTTAATCATCCCATATAGAAGAGGCAAGGGATAACTATTACAACTTTATTTTCATTTACTCTAATTGAATTTGGCTTAGGGAAGTGTAGTAGACCTAGACCTTCTGGGGTCTTGGCTCCCCAGTTCTATGAGGCCATTAGGCTGATATGCAAGGAGAGTGTAATCTTGTTGGGTGGATGCTCTCATTGGTTTAATGAATATCTAAAGAAAGTACTGAGTTAATTTGCAAAGCCTTGATTGCACTCTCTGTTTGTTTGTGCCTCTGGACATGGTCTTAGGATAAAGAGCTTAACAAGTGATTGGCTTTGGGCTGGGGTAGAGAAAGATCTAGACCTAAGGTGGTTCTTTGCATTCTGCAAAAGGGTATATAAACCTTGTATCTTCCATGTATCTTTAGGTTGGTATGGAATGGCTCTGCATGAAATAGGTCTGCAATAAACAGACTATAGAATACAACCCTGTCTCTCTCCCTCTTTCTTATTCAGCTCTCTCTCTCTCTCTATTTCTCTCTCTCTCTCCCTCTCTCTCTCTCTCTCTCTCTCTCTCTCTCTCTCTCTCTCTGTCCCTTTATTTCATTCAGCTGGTAGCTAGGCCCAGACTTGTTAGCCACAGCAGAGAAGGAATGACATAAACTCTAAACTGGGTATCTTGCCAC
The DNA here is from genome assembly GCA_028646575.1 of Pseudocheirus occidentalis. Classification (NCBI taxonomy): domain Eukaryota; kingdom Metazoa; phylum Chordata; class Mammalia; order Diprotodontia; family Pseudocheiridae; genus Pseudocheirus; species Pseudocheirus occidentalis. The sequence goes on from JAQQSW010000292.1 coordinate 28,715, forward strand.
ACTGAAGAGTAGGGTGGACAGGGATGAGAAGCCGGATGACAGAGGGGAGGGCAGGGTCTGGGGGAGGGTTGCTGGAAGCACATACTTCAGTAAAGGGACAGGGACAAGGTAGAGAATAGAACAAGTTTGGGTGGGGTGGTGGGATCAGAAGGAGGGACATATATTCAACCTCTCACAGTATGTCCACTCTGGAGATGTCCTGCATAATTACACATGTACAGCCTGTATTGAATTGCTTGTCCTTCCAGTGGGGATGGGTGATGTGGAAGGCACTGAATAAATCTAGAATTTAAAGTTCTGCAATCAAATATGTTATATATATAATATATAAAGAATTTTATGTGTATATATATATGTATGTATATATATATATATATATGTGTGTATATATAATCATTATTATTAACTACATACAACTGGGAATTCAGATATATAGGCACTGGGCTGGGGAGACCCACCCTGCCTTACCAGAAAGTTAGAGGGGTGTTGGAGGAGGACATAAAAGTGAGAGGGTTGGGGGAGGGGCTTTACAGTGGGATCAGTGTTTTGGGGTTAGGGACAGGGGAAAGACAGGGAGAAAATTTGTAACTCAGGAGACAAACAATGTAAACAAGAAAATAAACAAAATAATTAATTAAAAATAAAAGAAAAAAGAAAATCACAATATAGTGTTCACAACAACTTATCATTAAAATGGCCACATTGTTTTCACCAAAGTGGTCAAAGCATTTAGAACAAATAAAAAAAGAACAATCATCTGGAGTCCTTAAGGAGGTTTGCCTCCTTACTCAGTCATTCAGTCATCTCAAAATATAACAGTCAGTCTTCTACTCATGGGGTAATCATACGTTAACTTAATCAGTCACTTATCTTGCAATCAGTCACTAAGTATCATTAATCACTAAATACAATAATTAGAAAATTACACAAACCCTCCACCTCTCAGTCTCTAGTAAACTTTAATTTCATCCCTTATTCAATATTCAAGGAGAGGCCTTACTTCATCTTGATTCAAGGTGGTCTCTCAGATTTCCTGGATCCCCTTCCATGGTCCCAGCTCCTACCTGAATCCACCAAAGAGTCCCCTGGATTCAGAAACAGACAGCTTCCAGGTTCTTATCTAGTCCTCCAGGCAGTTCCTACTACACATTGAAGTTCACAGGCAGTTACTGCTTCTCACTGAAGTTCACAGGGTCCAGCACATCTTGAAACCTTCACAATTTCTGTTCCTGGGAACTCAAGGATCAACCAAGCCACAAACAATGTCTTTAGTCCTCTGGCAGTTTGGTTGGCCCTAGGACCCAAAAGGAATCTCAGCCTTCTAGGCAGCTTTCTTCAGCTTCCAAATGCTCCCTGAGAGAATCTCTCTCTCTCTCTCTCTGTCTCTCTGTCTCTCTGTCTCTCTGTCTCTCTCTCTCTCTCTCTCTCTCTCTCTCTCTCTCTCTCTCTCTTTCTAACTCTCTCTCCCTCTCTTTCTCTCTCTCTCTCCCTCTCCCTGTCTCTCTCTCTCTCCCTCTTCTTCTCCCTCTCCGTCTCCCTCTCCCTCTCTCTCTCCCCAGCAGAACAGTTTCTTCCACCAGTAGCTTGTCAGAAGAAAATTTCTGCTTCCTCCTCCAGGAGCTTGCCAGGAGAACAATTCTAATTTTGACTGTCTCTCGGTGGGGCTCTTCTTATATACACACAAAGCATTGGCTTCCTGTTTCAGCCAAACCCTTCCTTTTACGTCAGCAACAGGAGACAGAATTCACACCCTCTGCCCCTTAGCCACAAAGATTTGATCAGTTACTAAGGGCTAAGTACTTGCTTGCTTGACATAACAAAATAGGGGTCTTTAAATTTAAACTAATTACCATCACAGTAAGTTATACAAATAGCATTATACCCACTTCATAGATTTGTAAACTGAGGCTTAGAGAAGTGAAATGACTTTCTAAAGCAGAGGTTCTCAAACTTACTTGGCCTACTGCCTCCTAAAAAAAAACACTCAGCAGCCCCCTGGAAATCAACTTTCTTTAACCCTTTAACTTTTTTTTGAATTTTCATAATTTAAAAAAAGCATACATTTTTTGACAATGATGCATCTTAAATTTAATAATTTATTGTAAATATGTGGGTTTTTCCTGCATTGAAATTTTGATTATGCAATATTGTATCATGTAGCTGTATAGTATCATATTGTAAATAAATAATTACATATACATAGTCCCACTAATGCATGCTGGACTTCACAACAGTGAGCAACACATTCACCTGTCAACATTTGCTTGTGAAGATTCATCAGCAGAGTTTATCACTGATTGGTTAGAAATTGCAATTTGTGTGCTTTTTTGGAAAATAATATAATCACCATGACTTTAACTTTGTTATACAAAAGATGAATAGTTTTTCAAAATTTTCTTCTCTTCTTTTCTTATGCTTCCACTTTCCCCATATTGTTATTCAATACCCCACAACTGCACCCAAGGCTGCTAATGCTACACCCTGGATCATTCTATCACCCCCACAGGGGCAGTATTGCCCACTTTGGGAACTTCTGGAAGTTCTAAAAGTTAAGAACCAGAACTTAAACAGTGGTCTTTGGGGTCCAATTAAAGGTAACAAAATTTGTTAGTCTTATAATATAAGGGTGATATTGAAAAAGGATTTCAACTGACTCTGATAAAAGATGATGTGGTAGATTTCAGCAGCAACTCAAATATTTAGAATCATATAGGAACACAGGAAAGGAGGACAATATTTAGATGTAAACGCTAAGAGAACAGATTATAATGAGGGAAAGGGGAAGTGGAATAAAACATTTTAATAATATTAAAAAATAATAGTAGTTGTGAAAAGTAACACAAAAAATCCTATTTTTCTAATGTCCTTAATAATGACTAAATTAATTTCATGATGGTATAGATTTTATAAACTAGTCTTATTTTATAAGATATAAAATAAAAATAAATAAAATTCATGGAATCATAGAATCACAGGGTTGGAAGAAAACTTGGAGCACTTTTAGCCCAGTTAATAGCTGTGCAGGAATCATCTCCATAGCATCCCCAATAAGGCATCACCAAATTTACTCATCAGCCCACTACCTTTTGAATCAACTCATCCCCCTCTTATATTGCTCTTATTATTGGGAGATTTTTTCTTATATCAAACTAAATTTTGTCTCTCTAGAGGTTTTGTTACTTTTTTCTACCTCTGCCTTCTTGAATTAAAAAAAGAACAAAGTCCTTCTTAAATATGAAAGATCTTTGATTACATGAAGAGATTTAACCCTTTCCACCCCTGTTCTCTTCTCTAAGTTAAATTACCTTAATGTCAATTCCTTAACAGAATCTTTGGCTTAGTCTCAAAGTTCCTCACCATCTTGGTTGCTCTCTTTTGCGTGCTTTTAAGCTTGTCAGATCTCCTTGTTAAATCTTTTTATTGGTACCCCAAAATGAAAAAATATATATACATACATACACACATATAGACATATATATATATGTATGTATGTATGTATATGTGGCTTAACCAGGACACAATTCTATTTTGTTTTTATTATTGCTTTTGAGTCATTTTCAGTCCTGTCTGGCTCTTTTTGATCGTATTTGGAGTTTTCTTGGCAAAGATATATTAGTGATTTACCTTTTCCTTTTCTGGCTCATTTTACACATGAGGAACTGAGGACTAAATGAATGTAATGGCAATGGAATTTAAAGATTCCCTTCTCTTGGCTTGGTTTTTGGGTTAAGTGTTAAAACTGAGAGCTTGTGAATCCCACTTGTGGGATAGGCCTGTTGACATGAACAGAGGGGGCTGAACTGGGAGACGCTAGGGCTGTGGATAGAGAGGCCCAAGCAGAGAGAGGCCAGGAGAAGTTTTGGTAGCAACATTATGGCAGCAGAGGGAGAGAGTGAGAGTGTCTGAAAGAGAGAGAGGTGGGGGGAGGGAGGGAGGGAAAGGGAGAGAGGGAGAGAGAGAATTGATGGGGGCCAGAGTTGCTGAGAGAGACAGAGAACTTCAAGCCAAAGCCACCTGGACTGCTGGGGGCCCATTGGAGCTGCCCAGGAGTTTTGAGAAGTGCCAACTGGAGCTGCTGAAAACTCAGGAGGCATGACTGTGGTGCCAGTATTTTTCTCTGTCTGTTTTGATGGTATTTTGCCAGATTCGTCTGGTAATGAAGGATAGTGCTGTTGTTGCAGAAGTTCTGCAACCTTGTTCTTGGTTTAGAAGCCCTAAAGCAGGATTTTCTTGTATGTTTACAGAAATTCTGGAGGAGGGTCTTGCTGATGTTTTCAGGGGTCCTAAGACTGTTCTGCAGGCAGAGAGTGAATTGATGAGGATGCTAGCAATGTATATTGTGGGTTTGTTAAGCTTTGTCTTCCCAGGAGCAGAGATTGCCGAGAACTTGCCTCAAGTAAGGTTGAAGAAAAGACCTCTTCTTGGATATTGAATGCTGTGATGATATCAGAACCTTGTTGTGGCTTAGGGATAGATGGCCTTTGTGCTCTCCACTGCCCATTTGAGAAGATGCTTGGTGGTAACTGATGATAATTGTAATTCAGTTGTGATCCAGGGGTGGTGTACTTTGAGTTTTGTGCTTTGTGACTGACCAAATGAATGTACTTTGTTTATGATTTGAAACTAATCTCCACTTGAGAAGAGAGACTTTGTGATTGACTAAATTAGTGTAGTAACCAGAGAGACTTTGTGATTGAATTGAGAACTTACTATATGACTAAGTTATCCCATATTTTGATTTTCTCTTTTCTGTGAGTGTTTCGCCTTAATTTGTTACTGAATCTATGGAGAATCTCCATGCTCCTAATTCTGAACCTGGCAGTTGCTTTTGCTTGGTGTTGAATTTAATCATCTGAGGTGATTAAATCTGAGCTAGTAAGTGTCTCAGACCAGATTGGAACTCAGGAAGATGAGATTTCCTGACTCCAAGCTCAACACTCTATCCACTGTGCCACCCAGCTGCCACAGTAGTACTATTACCTTTTATATGCTCTAGATGCCATGCCCCTCTTATTGTAACCTAAAATGACTTGTTTTCTCCCTTTTGTGTTACACTCTTGACTTACATATAGTTTTAATTCCACTAGAAATTTCAGTTGTTGTTGTTGGTTTTTTTTTGGTAGGAATAACCATTGACATACCTCTTCCAAACTGTGCTTGTGACGTTTATTTTTTTTAAGTGCCAGATTTTGCATTTACCTTTATCAAATTTCATCATTTTATTTTCTCCAAGAGCTACTTTTTACAACAAAATGACTTTGAAAAACTGAAGGGAAAAATAGCAAAATCAATTGAAACATAAAACAGCACTTAGTGTTATGTACAGTGTAAGATTCTTATGGATTCCTACCTCCATTAATGGGAGAAGGAGGAGATATCTTCTTGCTTCTCTTCTTGGGGGTCAACTTGACCTTTATAAATTTTGTAAAACTTATCTTTAATTGTTTTTGGTGGAGTTTTTTAAATTTTTAATTGATATAGTTATTTTGTGTATTGTTTCTCTGTCTTTGCTTCCTTCATTTTGCATTACTTCACGTGAACCTTTCCATACTTTTCTGATTCATCATGTTTATCATTTCTTGCTGGATAGCAATACTCTGTTATATTCAGGTACCACAATTTGTCCATTTCCCTATTGATACTCATCTGCCATTTTTCCTGCTTTGCTGCCACAAAAAATATTTTAAGTAATATTGACTTTTAAAGCCCTTTGCAATTTTTCTGTAGTCTACTTTTGCAAATAGACTGCATGAGACATTACATTCCTTTACTGATTCTATGTTCCAGCCCAATTGAACTGCAGTTCTCCACATATGACATTCTATTTTATATCTCAATGCATTACATGGGTGTAATGGCAGGCAAAGTAGTACTTTGCTGCTTGTTTCAGCTATTCAAGTGCCTTTGAGCCTCTCCTTTGACTGTGTCAAGTCTTTGTTGGAAACAGTATACTTTGTGTTCCTCTAAAGGAGTTTGGAGACCTTCCCTGCCCTTAAGGGGCCTAACATCATCACATGGAGCCCATTGTGTAAAGAACTTGCTGAAAGAGCAGAACAGGAAGGGTGGAACAGGAAGGAGCAGAGCAAATAAAAGCTCAAGCATGAGTTGGGACCAAGCAAAACTGAGAGGGAGAAGGCTTATGATTTCGTGCACTCCATTTGTCTGTTCTGTCTGTGCTACTTTGTCAGAACAAAGCATGTTTTTTATTGAAAGAGCACTTTACTGCTGATATAGAAGCCCTGAAAGGAGATTTTACTGCTGTTTATAGTAGTCCTGGGACTTTACTGTTGGTTTGTGTTTGAATTCTCAGACAGAAACTTTTTCCGTTTGTGTTACTTTGTCAGACAGAAGGTGATTGGAGAGGATAGGTGCCAGCAAAGTGTGTGAATGTTGTTGTAGCTCTGTTAAGCTTTGTCTTCCTAGAAACAGACACTTCAAAGAGCCTGGAGTGAAACAGAAAGCTGAGATATAGAACCGGAGCATAGAGCTGCCTATGTGTGATTCCAGGCAAGAGCTGGGAATAGTCAGCCCATGGAGCCCTGGGGTTTGGAAACCAGCCTTGAGTCAAGATGAAAAAGAACTTTACTCGGGTACTCTATATTGACTGATGAGATTGTGACTTTCTGTGACCTAGGGGTGGATGGTGTGTGTACTTTCTGCTATCCCTTAAAGATGATTGATTTAAGGATGATTGGAAGCCAGCAAGTCAAAGAAGACTTGACTTGGGTACTCTATATGGATTGAGCAGATTATGACTTACTGAATGATACGTTTTGTTTAGGACTATCTGGTAACCATAGTAATAAGTTGTTATGTTATATTGTTGTGAATGTTTTGCTTTAGTTTCTTGAATGTTTTACTGTAGTTTATTGCTAAATAAATAGAGAATTCACTATATTATAAAATTAGGCCCTTAAAGTTATTCACAGTGGCAGTCCTCAAGAGAGCTACTCATGATTGGCTTTCCAATAGGCTGTCCTGACACTTGGAAGGTCCTCCCTTCTTACCTTCACCTCTTTCAGTGCTTAACCCCTTTCAAAACTCAAAGCAAATACCTTCTCCTACACAAAGCCTACTTCCATCCAATTCATTTGCCTGCCCCTCTAGATTTGTTTATATTTTTCCTGTCAACATATTATTTTCTCACCTACAGAAGGGCCTGAATTTTTTTATTATAGCACTGTAAACAAAAACTTCAATATCTTAAAGTAGCACTAAGATGTTTGGCATATATATGCATGTGCGTACACACACACACACACACACACATACACACACATTTTTAAATATATAGGTGTGTAAATACCAAAATCTTAGTGTGTGTATACATACACACAAATACAAATAAATGTGTGTATACATACATACATATTCATATACACATGTGTGTGTACACATACATATAGATAGATATAAATAGATATAGTCAGTCAATAAATATTTTAATGCTTACTGTAGATAGTGTGGTAAGTGCCAGGGATATAAAAAGAGGCAAAAGACAGTCCTTGCCCTCAAGGAGTTCATAGTCTATTGTGGAAGACAACAAACACTTATGTGCAAATGAGTTGCATACATTCTATATTCCAGTCAAATTGACCTTTTATTTAATTGTTCCTCACATATAACATGTTACTTCTTGTCTCCATGCTTTGGTACAGATTGATCCCATGCTTATAATACCTTCTCTCTTCCCATCTTCATCTTAGAAACCCTATATCCCTTCAAAGCACATCACAAGAGCCACCTCCAATGAAAGACCTTTACTGATTTTCCAATTCTTAGTTTTCTCTTTCTCTTGACATTGCTTGTTACAACTTTGTGTTTTAACTTACTGTAATGCCATGTACCAGCAGATTCCCAAAAGAATGCTACTGTGAACAGCTTTTAAGGTTCTGATTACACAGTAATAGTGAACACTCTGTTTATTCTATTACAAATCAAGGCAAACATTCATAATGCATAACAAAATAATATTCACAGCATTACATCTTATCACAGAGAGTCACAATATAGTGTTCATAACAGCTTAACATTAGAATTGCCATATAGTTTTCACTACAGTGGCCACAATATATAGAACAAGGAACAAAAGAATAATCACCTGGTTTCTCTAAGGGGGAAATCCTTCTCAATCATTCAATCAATCAATTCACAATATATCAATCTTCCACTCATGGGGCAACCATTATCTTAATCAGTCACTCATCTAGCAGTCAGTCACTAAGCTAGATTCCCAGTTACTAAATATCATTAATCACTAATACAGTTATTAGAAAACCACACAAACTCTCCACCCCTTGTTTTCCAACAAACCTCAGTTTGTCCAAGGGGAGGCCTTTTCTTCATCTTGACTCTGGGTGATCTCTCTGATTCCCTGGATCACCTTCCATGGTTCCAGCTCCCTCCTGAATTCACAAAACAGTCACCTGCATACAGAAGCAGATAGCTGCCAGGTTCTCATACAGTCCTCAGAGGCAGACAGCTCCCAGGTACTTGTCCAGTCCTCAGAGCAATCCCCGGCACACACTGAAGTTCACAGGGTTCAGCACATCTCAAACCCTTCACCACTTCTCTTGTCTGGAACTCAAGAACTGACCATGAATAAAAAAAAGTCTTATCCTGGTCATGCTTATTCAGTCTTCCAGCATTTCAGCTGGCCCTAGGACTCAGAAGGAATAGTGGCCTTCTGCATGGCCTTCACTGGATTCTGGTCTCAGGAAAATTCCATTCAGTTCTCAGTCAGCTTCCAGATGCTGGGAGAGAAACTCTTTCTTTCTCTCTCTCTCAAGAAAACTACAACTCACTTCCAGTAGCCCAGCTCCCAGATGCTGAGACAGTCCTGCTTCCTCCACAGGAAAATTCCAATTCTGTCTCTCTGTCTCTAGAATTCTTCTTTATATGCAGCACTAGCCTCCTGTTTCAGCTAATCCCCTTCTCCCATGTCATCAGGGGGTGTTCACACCTTCTCAACAGTGGACAGGGCTCACACCTTCCATACTTAGTCCTAAACTTACTAAGTGCTACTTAGCCCTAAGTTACTAAGTGCTAAGTGTCTGATAAACTGATTGCTATTACACTTATTTGACTCTACACAAAGTATATCCCCTCCAGTAGAATGTTAACTCCTTGAGATCATAATTCTTCCATTTTGGTCATAACTTCAGTTACTCCTACAGTTCCCACCTTCATTCAGGCGCTCATAGCTTTCTTGCTTAGGTCATTGCAGTGGCCTCTTCAGTGGCTTTGTAGCCTCAGTCTCTCCCAATTCCAATTTATATACCACACATTTTTTTAAAGTGACCTTCTGTAAGCATAGATCATATTCTGTTAATCCTCTACTCAATAAGCTCCAATGACTTCCTATTGACCCTAAACATCAAGCATAAACTCCTCTATTTGGCTTTAAAAGGCCTTTGTACCCTTTCCACAGCCTATCCTCCCAGACTTATTCCAGTCCCCTATTCACACTCTACAGTTCAGATAATCTGATCTTCTTGTTCTTCCTCACATATCGTGTTCTTCCTCCCACTTCTGTGAATTTTAATTGTTTAGCACCTTGTTAGAAATATGCTCCCATCTCATCTTATAGATGTGTACCTCTTTCTTAAAGAAATAGCTGAAGCATGAGTGTCTATATGAAGCCTTTTTTAATTACTGCAACTTCTATTGCCTTTCTTCCCTGACTATTGTTTCTCACATTTAACCATCTTGCATTTATTTTATTTTAATTTTTAAATGTGTTTTTTGTGTGCTAAATTTGAGTTCCAAGCTGCTTTTCTCCCTCCCTCCAAGTCCTGTACTAGAGAAGACCTACATTTAACACAGATATTTATATGAAACCATACAACATATAGTTCCATATACCAGTTCCTTCTCTGGAGATGGATAATATCTTTCTTCATAAGTTCTTTATAGATGATTTGAATATTCACATAGAGCTCAAAATAGCTTAGTCATTCACAGTTACTCTTTGAACAATATTGCTATTCTGTGTACACCATTCTCTTGGTTCTCCTTATTTCACATTATTTCATGCAAGTCTTTCCATATTTTTTTCCAAAATCAACCTGCTCCTCATTTCTTATAGCATAGTAGTATTCCATCACAACCATATATCACAATTTATTCAGCCATTCTCCTATTATTGGGCATCCCTTAAAATTCCAGTTCTTTGCCTCCACAAAAAAATGATGCTATAAATATTTTATAACATATAGGTTCTTTTCCTTTTTCCTTTATTACCTTGGGAAATGAACCTAATAGTGGTATTTCTGGGTCAAAGGGTATGCACAGCTTTATAACTCTTTGGGCCTAATTCTAGATTGCTCTTCAAAATGGTTGGATCACATCACAGTTCCACCAGTAATGTATCAGTGTCCCAATTTTTATACATCCTCTTCAATATTTGTCATTTTACCTTTCTACCATTTTTCTAATATGGTAGGTATGAAATGGTTATTTTAAAATTGTTTTAATTCACATTTCTCTAATCAATATACTTGCAACATTTTTATATAACTATATATAGGTTTGGTTTCTTTTTCCAAAACCTGCCTGTTCATATCCTTTGACTATTTATCAGTTGGGGAATGCTCATATTGGTATAAATTTCACAAAGTTCTCTATTTGAGATATGAACTATTGATCTGAGAAATTTTGTATAAATTTTCTTCTAATTTTCTGCTTTCCTTCTAATCTTGGCTTACATTAACTTTATTTGGACAATACCTTTTTAACTTAATGTAATTAAAATTATCTTTAAAAAAGAGAGTTTTATTACCTCATTGCCCACTCTGGTTCCTTCTATTTCTTTTTCTTCTCTTATGTCAATTGTAAGCATTTCTGATTGGTTGTTGTCATTTGTTCTCAAAAAGGACCAAAATGACATCACTGGGCTAGAGTCAAGTTACAATGTGTCTCACTGTGGCTGATCAGATCAATTCAAGATCAGAATGTTCTATCACAGGTCAGGCCCAAATAGTTAATGTGAACATTTCGTGTGGATTCTTTAAATTTATGTATCTTGTGTTTCTTTTGAGCTACTTCATTTTTACTTTGCTCACAGAGCACAGCACCTTCTCTGATGTGGGCATGCCATGCTGAGCAGTCCTGTGCCAAGGTCTCCCATCATCAATTCCAAAGTTCTTAAGAGAGACCTTCAGAGTGGCTTTTTCTGACTACCATGTGAATGCTTGCCCTGTGAGAGTTCTCCATAAAATAGTCTTTCTGGGAAGCAAACATTTTGCATTCAAACAACATGACCAGCCTATTGTAGTTGTGCTCTCTGAAGCAGAATTTGAATGCTTAGAAGTTTAGTTAGAGAACGGACTTCAGTGTCTGGTATCTTTTTCTGCCAGGTAATCTGAAGAATCCTTCTAATATAATTCAAATGGAAGCATTTTTATACAATATTGGCGATAATGGGCATCCTTATTTTATCCATGATCTTATTAGGAAGACATCTAGCTTATCTCCATTACAGATAATGCTTGCTAACGGTTTTCGGTAAATGCTTCTTATTGCTTTAAAGAAAAATCCATTTATGCCTATTACTTCAAGTATTTTTAATACAAATGAGTGTTGTATTTTGTCAAAAGCTTTTTCTGTATCTATTGATTTAATCATGTGATTTTTGTTACTTTTAGTTGTTGATTTAACAATTTTGTTTATCGTTTTCCTACATTGAACCATGCCCTGCATTCATGGCATAAATACGCTTGGTCACAATATGTAATCTTCATTCTGCATTTTTGTAGTCTCCTAGCTAGTATTTCACTCTGGTTTTTTGCATCCATATTCATTAGTGAAATAAATCTTTAATTTTATTTTTGCTCTTCCTGGTTTAGGTATCCACATCATATTTGTCATACAAAAGGAGTTTGGTAGAATTCCTTCTTTGCCTTTTATTCTAAGTAATTTCTTTAATAGTGGAATTAGTTTTCCTTCAAGTGTTTGGCACAATTCACTTATAAATCCATATGGTCCTGATGTTGTTTTTCCCACCCTTAGGAAGCTCATTTATGGTCTGTTCAATTCCTTTTTCTAAAATAGATGTTTTTGGATATTCTATTTCCTCCTCTGTTAATCTGGACAGTTTATAATTTTGTAAATATTCATCAATTTCACTGAAATTGCTAAATTTATTGATATATAATTGAACAAAAGAACTCCTAATGAATGCTTTAATTTCATCTTCATTCATGGTATAGTCACCCTTTTCACTATCTACTCAGACAGGGAAGAAGATGTGTTAAATGCTTAAAGCCATAGAGAAAAGGAGGTTTGGGGGCCAAGAGAAATAGTATTGAAAACTCAGCTGTGGTTAGACTTTTCACCACTGATGTTCCCCAAGGGGAGTATGTAGTCTTAAAGAATTCTGCTTTTATCCAACATGAGAAGCTTGAGGCTGACCAGTATCCAGTCTTGAGGATCTGTATATCAATGTGAAATAGAAGCACTAAAGAATGAAGAGGGTTCCTAAAGTAAAAAAAAAATGGGAAATACAAAAGCTTAAAGACTAAAATATCAAGAAAAATAATTAAATAAAAACAACACCCATGCACTTAAATTAACAATTACAAAAATTGAATGACTAACTTTAAAAACAAACTAAATAACCTTTAAATATCACATGAAAAAATGCACATAAAAAAATTTTATCTAATAAAACAGAATTTAAATCTTTACAATACAATTTCTGATAAAAATCTCATTTTTACTATATATAGAGAATGCACTCAAATGTATAAGAGTAAGAGTTATTCACCAATGGATAATGGTCAAAGGAAATAATAGGCAGTTTTCAGAAGAAGAAATCCAGGATGTCAGTTATCATATGGAAAACGTGTTCTAAATCACTAATAAGGAAATGCAAATTAAACCACCTTTGAGGTTCTATTTACATTTATGAAATAGGTAAAATTAATTTTAAAATTGCAAATTCTAGAGGGCCTAAATAAAAAAAGATACATTAACATATAAAATATTTTAGCAAACTTTTTTTTTGTAATGGCAATGAATAGGAAACTGAGGGGGAGCTTAACAATTGGAGAATGACTGAACAATTTGTGGTATACATATTTGACTGAATATTATTGTGTTGAAAAAATATGAAGGGGATAATTTCAGAGAAAATGAAAAAATGTTTTTGAACTGATGCGGAGTGAAAGGAGTATAATCATTACAATTAATACAATCACAGAAATATTTTAAATACAAAGAACTATGAAAGTCTTGGGAAGTCTGATCAACACAATGACCAGCCACAGTTCCAGAAAACTCAAGATGAAACATATTAACTGCCTTATGGGGTGGGAAAAAAAGAGGGACTCAGAGTATAAGTTGTGGCATGTAAAATAAATAGCCAATACAGAAATTTGTTTTACATAACTATACACGTATATAAAAGGCATTTTGTTTTTCTTATTTTGTCAGTTGGGAGCAGTGCAGTGAGAGAGAGAGGCTGCTAATCTGAAAAAATAAGATGATATTTTTAAGCCCAAGGAAAAGAGAGGGCCTTAAATGACAAGAAATGAGAGAAAATACTGTGGACTCCACAGAGATCATGGGACAACTGCAGGAAATTTCATAATAAATCAAAAGCAAAATAAAACTCTTGAAGAAATCATGAAAAATTGACAGAAATGATGGCACTCAACATAAAATAAAATGATAGAAATCAAACATAGGATGGAAAGTATTTCTCAAGAAGTAGAACCTCAGAGAGATAAAATAACAGATTTGAAAAATAATACTACTAAGGTATAGAAAAATTTTACAGAAGAGAAGCAAAAGACCCCAACATTAAAGAATGCATGAGTTTTATATGATCCCAAGTGACTGACTTTAAAAAGAAATCAAATCACCTTTAGCAAATATCACAGGGAGAAAAATGAACCAATATCATCTAATAATAAAAAAGGGAATACAAATCTTTGCAACGAATTTTCTGATACCGTCTCATTTCTACTATATATAGGAAATTAATTCAAATTTATAAGAATATGAGTGAATTTCTAGGTCTCCCAGAAAAAAATAACAGCAACCAACCATAACAAATAATAACAAACTGAACAACACAATGCAGGAAATAATACATGAAAACTGCCCAGAACTTCTGAATGCAGGCAATAAAACCTTGATTGAAAGACGCCAAAGATCATCTCCCCAAAACTTTGGGAAATGTAAGGAAACATGAGATGAAATGCTGAACTCAAGAACAGCTGAAGGTCTAGTTTAACTCAAATTTAGAGTGTGGGAAATGGAAAAATTCCAATTATGTATGAATTGCTCTTGTTGTTTTAAAGGAAATGTATCCTGATCAACTAAAATTGGTTGCTACAGTGAATTGAGCACTGGAAGACCCAAGTTTGAATCCTGTTTTAAATCCTAGTTGTGTGACAAGTCACTCAACCTGTATGTTTCTGTGTCTTCATCTGTAAAATGGAAAAAAAATAATAGTATTTGATTCCCAGAGGGGTTATGAACATCAAATTAAATAGTTTTTTGGAAAGCATTCCTCAGACCTTAAAGAGCTATTTAAATGCTCTTTGTTTTCATGTATTTTTCTATTAAAATCAATATCAAGAAATCTTAAATAAATAAACTTGTAGTCATGAATCACAGAGTAATATGATGTCCTGAATAGAACATTAGACTTGAACTTAATTCAAATATGGTTTCTGAAACTTACAAGTTATATGATTTCTGGGCAAAGTAGTTGGCTTCTATGAGGCTGTCATAACACAAGAGGACTTATCTACTAAGTCATAGACCCACAGAGCTCTACTATGGTAGAATGCCTTAAAGCCATAGTTCCTTCTTTTTTAGTATTAGAAAACTAACAAATTGAATATCAGATTGAGGGAGTGATGAATGAAGGAAAGAATATTAGTTCCTCTTCTTCTTGTTAAATAACTTTAGTTCATCAAAATAACAAAGCTGGTCCAGTGCTATGATATGAGTATATAATGTGGATGGTAATACTTTTGAATTCTCCGACATGAGGTCTCCATTTCAGCACCAAATGAACAGATGTAGGATTTAAGATGTGAGCTGCTTATGTACACACACTTCATTCTCAGATAGTGCAGAACTACGCACCCAATAAATATTTGCTGATTGATAGCAGAGAAGTTACAGGACTATGTAAATAGAATCTGTTTTTATTACTTTGCATCTGTTTTATTCCTTAAAATGAATTATAGTAAAGCAAATAAAAAGGAATTTTCACCTTCCTATAACTAATGAAAGGAGTCGATCATGATACTCATCCCCACTGAACATATATTGAAATATGCCTTACTTTTATTTTTGGCATCTTTTGCTACCAGCGAGTATTGAAATGAATATATTTTAAAGTTCTGGAAAAGATTGTGTAGGTACTGCATGTTCTCCATTCTGTTTTTTATCTCTCTCTTTTTTTTTTAGATTATGCCTCACAATGATCTATTCTTTCTTAGTTGAAATTGCCAAAGGGTTCTGGAAAGTGATTAGTAGTATTAATTTTAAGGTGAAACCCTATTGTAATGACTTCAAACTTTCACAATGCCTACGTTAATTCTTTATGCAAAACTATGCTTCATAAGTGAATAATTCACAATATGCTGATAAAGTCAGCAGGAAATTAAGGAAGAGGAACAGGAAAACAAAATTGGCTCAAGATAGTATGTAAAGTTGAAACTTTATTACAGAAAATCTTTTTTGTTTCACTTGTGACTGCATTCTGTCAGTAAAGAAGAAAAAAGTAGTGGCTGCCAAAAAAAATTAAATGGTGGGTTCAACATGATTTGAATCTTAGGTTCAAAGCTTCCCAGTGCAGGTACCTGAGTTATTTGCACCCTAATTATAGTTTTCTCAGAGACACTTCATCCATTTCCAAGTGAATAATCAAAATGCAATGAATCATTCAAAGAAAACCTTGGTTAAAGAACACATATATTCTGCATTCCCAGGGACCGTATGACTACTTGATGAACTGAGCAGCAATTTCTTCTCTCTTGTCAATTTCATTCTGCTCCACTGTTTTTACACAGAGCTGTGGCAAGGCTATCTTGAGTATGACATAGATTATTATAAAGGAATCAGAGAGTAAAATTGGATGAGAAAAGGAATGGGGAAGAAGTTGATACCCAAATATGTGAGAACCCATAGGTGCCAAAAATAGGTGAGAAAGAAAGGGAAATCAGAAAAAAAAATACAAGAGAAAAATTGCAGAAAACATAAGAAAAAATAGTAATACATCATTAATACAAGAGGGAATAGACAAACAGGAAAAAAATTGCTGATGTGTCTAACATTGAAAGACCTCTTAGATTATAATAAAGATCTCCTTTCCCCATAAGCTCAAAAAAAGTTTTTGTTTTACAGCACGCAAAAAAACATCTTTCCTTGACCTCTTTGTCATTAGAAATGTAGAAATGCTCCAATAAACAATAAGAAGGGGGGAAAATCTCTTTTAACATTTTGCTTGCAAGTTTTGGAGGTCTGAAAGCTTTGTTTTTCATCAGATATACTGAAGTATAGTTGATATAAAACCTACAAACTAATACTTCTTTGAAAATGAATAAATAGTCATTGAAGGTGAAATTACTTCTAACTACAGCATTGTAATGTGGAAGAGGGCATAAGGCAGGGATACTTAGTTTAATTGGGGGCTTATGCCATAAATCTCTAATCTCCCTAAAGTGAATATCTGAAATTCCTATCAAAGTAATTTAAAACCCAAAGTACATTTTAAGATAGCCTTTCTTCCAATACTGTTAAATCAGTACTTATTCTCTGATGAATTTAAGCACTGATTCGCTATAACTATGATTTATTATTCTCCCAAAATATAGTCATGTTGTATTGAAGACATAGCATAGTTTATGGTGATTTCCTTGAGTTGGTTAAAGTACTATGATTTTTACCCCTTTGGGCCCATTTGCTCCCACCGACTACATAGCTCCAATCTATAAACCAATGTTCTTTCAAATGAGTACTGTGACTCATGAGTAAATGTACATGAGAGTGTGGCTGTCAGTGCAATTCTATCTTAGTTATAAGTACATACCTCATTGATTGAGTTTCAGCAACTTTATCATCATTTTTAAAAAGTCACCCACATAATTTATATTTACTAACAATTGCCTTAAAAAATGAGAATTAAAAATATCTCTTGATAGTGCTCAAAATAAACCTCACAAAGAGAGAGCCAAGCAAAGTCATAGGATCAGAGCTTTAGAACCTTAGAGGTCACCTAACCCAGCTCCCTCATATTGTAGATGAGGAAAGTGAAGTCAAAAGAAATTAAGTGACTTGTTCAATGTTATAAATTTGACTACAGTCCTTTGACTCCAAGTACAACATAACTTCTGCTTTATCATTCCTTAGGTTATATTCATTTAGCCCTTTCTCTGACCTAATGACCTATCAGTCCTTCCTGCTTTATGTATTAATTGAAGAATAAAATACCATTTCTCCATTGTACTCTTCTTCCCTCCTTTTGTTTTGGCATAACAACGTCCCTAGGTTTTTGAACACCATGCTGGTAGAGCACATGTTTTTGGAGGTTTTCCCATGATGGAAAGACTTTGACCATAGATTCGGTAGAGGTCTGTAAGTCAGCTGTCAAATCAGCCTTACTGCATTGTTAGGAGGATGACTACTGAAAAATGAATTTTTCTATTCTTTCTTTCTTTATTTTATTATATCAATTCATGAGGTGGACAGGGGCTACAATCTCCACTAGCAGAAGTACAGCCCACAGTCCACAGTAAAATGTTATCTAGTAGTACCTCCACAAAGAAGCCAAACAATTAACACGTAGAATCACAGAATTAGAGCTGGTATGCACCTTCGAAAACTCACATAGTCCAACACTCTCATTTTTTCATTTCTGCGAACTGAGACACAGAGAGATAGTGAATTGGTCAAGGTCACATCAGCAGTGAGAGTCAGAATATGAATTCAAGTTCACTGTCTACACATCCAATGCTAGTTGATTATAGATAGATATGTACAGGTAGATTATAGATTATAAATATAAATATATACACATATATGTATATGTGTGTATCCATTCAGCTCAACTGCTAGAAAACAGAGAAATAATAAAACAATAGTAGAAAAATAAGATGGCAGACACATCGGCTCAAATATTCTTATATATTTGCAACGACTCCCTCAGAGCATGAAGGAGTTTCAGATTTTTCCTAATGTCAAATATGGAGAACTTTTGAAAGAGAGAGACTGCATTTCCTAAATCTCAAAGTACTTTTCATGTGAATTCATGTTTTCTGAGACTTTCACTCAAGTGTTTGCAAATCTCTCTGGGAAGGCTCACTCTCTTCAGATGGGAGGCATTTGCCACCATTCACAACAACAGACAAATTGCTTAATGCATCTCTTTTGTTATGCTGTTGGAAGGAACAGCACGTACTAACTAAGAAAAATACTTAGCAGGCATCACACTCATAGCCCCAGTGACTTACAGTGTGCTAGGGCTGAAATGAACACAATCTTGTGGTGCCTGAAGGGAGTAAGGAAGAGGCTTACTTTAGAAAGGTTTATTCATACAAATTCAGCAGAAATTTTTACTGGGACCTGCAAGGCATTACCATGAGCACCAGGTATGGGTAGATCATGTTGGGTGTCTCAAGCAAATAACCATACTTCACATGGAGCAACAAAATGGAAATCTTGATGTCATTTTTTTTTCATCCTAAAAACTTATTCCACCTAAAACCCCATCACTGGTCATGTCTGGAGCTTGGAGGTGCTCCACTGTCAAGGTGCATGACTGTCAAGTCTGAGGAGACCAAAGGAAAATTCAGATGAAAATAATTAGAATTTAGGCCACATTTATATAATGTTCACATTAAAAACTAATGTAAAGATATGAAGGAATTTATGTTTATATTGTCTATTTAAACTATGATTTTCATAGATGAAAAAAATGTCTAAGATATAAAATATTTTTCCAAGAGCTGAGGATCAGAACTAAAACTTCAACTTCAAAGCAATGTTGCTAATAAGTTTACTTATTACAGAAGAAAATGAATAAATATAAGACTGTATGGACTGTTACTTTGTCACTTTTGAGAAATGGGGCATAGTGGGAAGGTATAGAATTTAAGAGTTAGAGGGTGTTTCAAATCAGCATCTATAATATACTACCACTATGAGCTTAGGTGATTTATTTAACTTCTTTTGACCTCAGTTTCTTCAACTTCAAACTAAATGGAGATGAATGGCCCTACTCATAGTTGTCATGTAGTCATTTAAAAAAAAGATAACTGAACTTTATTAGAATTCAGTCATTAACAATAGGCTAATCTATGTTTCTTGACCTCCTTTTAGGAATCATTGGTGACATGACATTTGCTTCTCTTTGGAGGTGATAGAAGCTGCACAAAAGGGCTCTTCTGATCTGAGAAAACTTTTAGTGCTTGCACTTTAAGCAATCTAGAATAGACTCACCCATTGGATTGTTGCTAGAAAATAATAAAATGTTTAAATAGATCATATCTTAAATACTACAAAAATAAAAATTGAGTGACAGTCTTGACACTAGAGAAATAGGATAGAAGCTTTAAGACTTTGTAGATGCATGACCTGACATATTTTAAGTAGAATACTCTGTATGCTTGTCCTTTTTTGTCTATTGAGAAATACTGAACATTTTTTTAAAGGAATGACAGGATAATTTCCAAAATCTAAATTTTGATTACTTTCTCCCTATTTTCTCCCCTGTCTAGTTCAACTCCCATTGTTAACTGTAGTAATAAATGAAAACATCCATCTGTTTTGATATTCTACCTTCTTCTAATTTTCTACCTATTGTAAGGAGCTGGGTGTGATGAATAGAAGACCAATGACATAATTTCACTTGTGGAATGGAGGTGTAGATGATAGTAAGCAGAGCATTCAACAAAAGTGTTTTACCACCAATGCGATATTCACAATGCCCATAGCAGCTATGAATATGCTGCTGTAGTTGTGAATCACAAAATGTAACAGGCTCTCCACATGGAGGACAGAATCAAAACATTTATTCAAACACCAGAAAGCTGAATCCCCAAACCAGAAAGCCAAATTCATCATAGTAACCACTCAGTTGGTACACACAACCAATGCAGTGAGCACCAACATTCCCAAGCCTTCCCAAGCCTTCCCTGCATCAAGCCTTCAAAACAAAACAACAAGAATACCCCTCTGTCACTCATGCTAGCTGCTCAACCTCCACTCTGCTTGCTTCCAGGAGTTCTGGCTCTCTCTCAGCTTGTTCTCAGTTTTTTATCTGATCATTAACTCCTCCCTGTTCTGCCCACCTCTTAAGTCCTTCCTGTTCGTGTCCTTGGCAAGTCCCTTCCACTGTGGGCTTCACAAGTTCTGTTTCTTAACAAAGACTTGATATAATCACAAACAAGACTCAATGAAATAAGGTCTAAGTACTTGTTTCTTGCCATTATAAGGTCAGGGAAGATCTTCAAATCCCCATTGCCATTACAGATGTGTTTTTGTTCCACCTTGGCCCCTTGCATATTTAAAATCTACCATCTATTTCTCATCTACATAATATCTTTGAACTCAAAATGGAAAGTCTAATGACACTGTGAAATACTCAAATGTTTTTTGATGTTTTATTCTTATTGTTACATATTATTTATCTTTCAGGGACTCCCACACCCTCAGAACAC